>JAUTBQ010187859.1:0-10525 GCA_032361185.1 Lepetodrilus ovalis | reverse complement strand
TGTGTACACGGGATATTTCGCCAAACGAACGCTTTTCACAACTTGTGAACTCGGACATACGATAGTTACGACTTCAAACGAACGCAGCATTAGCCTCGGGTCGTATCTAAAGTAGATGACATATTTTGTGATGTCACTATTTATTCCATTTTACCACTAGTTGACATACAATTCATGCTTTACTTTCTTTAATCAAAATGTTTGTCACGTTTTTCATTCTGCAATTCTTGTATAATGAAATATTCATCAGCACATGGGTGAAATATTCCCTCCAACTTGCTCATTATTCGGATGCATCTGATCGCAAGACAAATACATGTAAAGCTAATGATCGTAAACTATAGCAATTGACTCCAGGGGCCGTTTTCTCGAAACTTCTTCGCAAATTCTTAGTACTTGCGAACTTCTTAGGACTTGCCAAGTTTCGAGAATACAGGCCCTGCATAGCAGTGGTATGGAACAGCGGACTTTTTAGTTTTCATGATCGTGAGCCTGTAAAGACTACGGGGGTATTCATTGCCAGTAATTATTGGAAGATACTGAAGTTTGCTTATTCAGAAAACAAGACATTTGGTATATACTATGATTTGGTCTCGTTTTAGGAATAATGGGCAAATATATATTGTACATTACATAGTGGTAGACTACAAAACTGCAATAGTGATACACATGTTAGTAAAGTTTTCCTCTGCTACCAATATAAACTGAACCAATAATGCTATTGGATACAAAGGGAAATACTCTTGAAAGGGCTATTTAAAACATAATGCATTCAACGTTCTGGACAACACTAAATAACTATCTGTACCAAAGAAGCTTCAGTTTGATAGGTAATACTTGTTTTTATGTTCAGGTTACAAGCGATATAACATTCGTAGGAAGCACCCCAGCAACGTTTAGACTTATCGAAGGATCTGGTCCAGTTCATATATGCGGCCAACATCTTGTGGGTAGGTATTGACTATTGAAGTTCCATGGTGTTTACCCTGTAAAAGGTATCAATCTTATCACACAAACGGTGAAGAACATTTTAGATGTTTCTGACATTAACTTGCATGTTGCACTATCAATTTTCTTTTAATAGTACATTATACACGAAGATGCAGATATCCCGCTGCGACGTAAAACAATAATTCAATCAAAAAACTAAGATGCAGCATATTTATGTAATCCGATAGAATACGTACAGACTGGAACAGCGAATGTGCCATTTTTAATTGGATTGTTTAAGGTGCATAATGTTTTGTTTCAATAATATAGACAGTACAATAATGAATAGTAATCGCTGCGAAACATTAGCTTTACTATTTTGAGTATCTAGTCTTCTTACTGATAAGTTCATATACTACCTTCCAGAATTCCCCCCTAGCGACGATCAAGACTACTTCACAGAAGACGAGGAAGTAGAGGATGAGGAAGCAGAGGAAGAATCTCCCAAGAAGAAAGCAATAAAGAGGAAGGCTACTACACAGCCCAAAGCGAAATCGAAAGTAAATGTTTACATGAAGTATCTTAACTGGCATTTTCTTGTAAATGGTCATGTGCCCTTTTCAAACTAATGGATTCCATTTCGAGCAACATGTTTAGATTTCTCGTTTACTGAGATCTGTTGTGCACGTTTATTTCAGAAGGGTAAAATGGATGTAAGCGAAGAAGAGGAAGATGAGGTAAATTATCGTCGCAAAATTAACACCGGATTCTTGTACTTTTAGTGTAAACTATTTGTTTAATGCTGATTTTCGTTTCTGACTTTAAAAGGGAACGTCGGGAGTGGATATAAAGCTAAACACGTGTGAAAGAAATTTAAGTCTACACTTTGGATCGTATATTAATACAAGAATATTTACATCACGCGCAAAAAAAGCCCCCAACAACGTTCTGCCTCTCTATTGCAATAGCTGGTTTCACGCAAAACGATGGCTAATGCAACGTCATGTCGCAGCTATTAATGTCGCTGTGGCCAGATATTTCGTTTGTGTAATATAACTGATAGACTAGTGTTGGCAAATATTTGGCTAATTTGTACATTGGTGGGAAAAAAGCTCTGAAGTGTTTATATACAGTCGTGCTATTTTTTTAAGAGAGCAGGCAAGATTCACGTCTTTATAAATACTATTGTACGTTAACAATTTAATGGATACTTTACAAGTGCAGTACTACTAAATCAGCCCTTGTACAAGTGAGTCATGGTCGAAGCTTCAACTGCGCAGACATCGTTGAAATAAAAGCAAAGTTTAATTAGAAAATTTGAGAAATCGCTGCTACCCGATCAAGAAGATCGAGTTTGCTACATTCACTACGTCTCGGAAAGTCACTCTGCGGAATGTTCATGGCCGACGCAACAGTATAGGAGTAGGGTAGCTAAGAAATAAGATTTATGGCAAGGGGTTTAATTTCAGTACTGTTTTACCTATGCCGTGTTGCTGTTGCATTTTCTACATTTTTGGATCAGATTCTACTGCTATCATTTGAAGAAAATTTCAATCAAGTGATATCCCGATCCTTCTGTTGTCGCCTCCGGGTACTTTGGTTGGGTTGTTTATCACCGGGCCTAGCAAAAGACGGGTAGATTGGTCTGGCTTTGGTTACAGGATAAAGTATGTCTCGTAAGAGACGATTAGTAGCTGTAACAAATGATGATAGATTAACAGTCTGATCTAGATTGAGAAACTAACAAATCCAGTGCGTGTATTCCTATAGTTGTGAGCACCGTGTCATGAATATCTGGTATCGGCCAAGAGACCGTAGCGCTCTCGTAGTCGTCCATCTCGTAGTAGCGCTCTCGTAGTCGTCCATCTCGTAGTAGCGCTCTCGTAGTCGTCCATCTCGTAGCTGCTAGGGCGTCTGGGTAGCTACAGCGTTGTATGTAACATATCAAGAGTGCGCCGTAGTTGCCTATATTTATTTGTTCTAAAAGGCGGACAGAGTATCTCTAATGGGAAGACTCTGCTCTTGTTGCACATTTCCTATATGATTGTGCAATACACTGATAACAAATAAACGACTGAGGTTTGATGTAAGAAACATTGCTCTTTTAACAGTTAACTCGTTAATTTTGGAAGTAGGCCCTACTACGTTAATTTTGGAAGTTGGCCCTACTACGTAGGTAGAGCATGATCAATTTTATGCTAGTTGTGGTATGACATGTGAAATTTGCATACCCTGTCTATCTTTGTCAAGAGCAGCTAGGTACACAATAGGGTCTTGTCATTGAATTGAATATCAACACCATTGGTATGGAATATTATTTGTGGACTTAATTATTTTGAACTAGTAGACCCGACTATAAATATGAAAGTAGACGGACCATGTTCCCGAAACTGTCGTATACGTAATAACAGTTACACCTTTGTGGAGGATGCATTTTTACTCTGTCGTAACGTATACAATGGATTCGGGAACGTGAACCCTGGATGGGTGATTAATTCTTCATATAAAAGCACTTAGTTGACAAACTAACTAATTCTGAACGTTAATTTAAGGAGGAAGATGAAGAAATGGATGAAGAAGTAGACGAAGAAGATGGGGACGAAGAGGAGGAAGAGGAAACTCCCGAGAAACGGTACGATCAGTCTTTTGCACGAGCTTTGCTTGCATGATCATCATATGTGATAATTATTCAAAATCTGTGAAATGAACCCACAGGAAGCAGATCACCATGCCAACTGAAATACTGTTGTAAACATTTCGCAGGTCCACATCCGATTCTAAATCTAAATTCATGCATGTGATAAACATAAGAATTTACAATTCCAAATTGAAGTTGATAGAAGGCTTCAGTTCAACTTGTAATTCATCGCCATAATCCATTATTGAAAGATATGTACAATGTAAATATTTCAATAATCCCGCAAAGTGTTAAAACCTGCCTCAATTGATCCTTTGTTTACATACTTACCTTTGTGTTTCAGCAAAAAGAAAGCACCAAAGGTAGGAACTAGTTATATTTGAATAAGGATTATGTTCGCCATAAACCGAATAGTTATTTCGTTATGGAATGAATTTGGTATATAGGAATGCGACTTTAAAGATTTGTAATAGATAGGAATTTTCATGGATTTTACACGTCGTTCGAGGACATTTTAATAGCATTCGCTTTAATATTCTAACAGTTTAGAGAGGGGGCATGCGCAGTCTCAAGGGTGGTCCTTAGTTGTTGTTACGGCGTGACGTCACCGGTCCCAATTTAATTGTACAACCACGTGTCGAGAAATGTTGGATATTGCTTTTTCCTTTTTAAATGTGATCATTGATACCTATTGTAGAATGAAATTAAAAGACGATGAAAGATATTAATGGCTTTCTAACTAGCGGGTCACGAGCCACGAGTTCCGCATAGAAGAGGCATTTACTCACGTTGGCTTTAGGTTAATACACAATCTTGTACATTGTACTGATACCCAATACTGGCATTTGACAAGTTTCACTGTAGTATGAAATATTGCTAACAGATGAAGCTCTGCTTGTCACAGGGTTTCTGCAGACTTGTTTGCGTATTGATGGAAGATAATAGCAACGTTCACCTATACAGAAACACCTTGCTTCAGACGTCGGCCTAGTTGACATGGCCACTATGCGTGATTTATGTCCTGAAAATAAGACGAAAATCGAGTTATTCCACCCAGGTTGGTCTTGGTGTATAGGTACCATGAAGGCGGACGTTTGCCCGCCCGCCTCCCAAACTTAACCGAGTTGCTGACAATGAAGTTATTAATCACTTCAGACAAGCGTTTGATTTCCGTCTAATGGCAATTTGAACCACTGTTTGCTTTCAATGATTTTTCAATCTGGGGTATCCCTCTACCAGACGATGCAGCAGGTACAGGTGGCCATGTATTTGAATGAAAGCAGTGCGAATAAGCGGATACATCGAGAAATGGCAACAGTGTTGTATATGAACCACTTGTTAATTCTAGAAGTAACCAATATCATTGCCGCATGATTATTCATAATCGTATTTTATGGTATGATACTCTTTTAAAGAATAAACACATGGGTTTTTCTTCAATTGGTACTCAAATTAAATCCTTATTTAATAAACCGAATTGCATATATGCAGAACAATATGTGCAGAGATTCAATAACGCGTATTAAGATCTATTTGAAAGGGTACCAATAATTAAGGGATATTGTTTGAAAATAACATTAATCCTACTCGGACCACGAGTCTGCAATTGAATTGTTCCGACTCGTTGTGGTCGAAATGGCTTCACTGGGGATTAAACAAATCTGTGAAGTGGTTGTTGTACGTCATTTAGAGTGAGATTTGCCTACTATCTGGCTCTGTGGAACACCTGGGTGTGACGGTTCTGAACTATATTAGGCGAGAGCAGTCTGGCTGCTATGACTATGGGAAACGGGATACAATGGAGTATCATTTTGGGGAGGGTGAATCAGTGCTCAATTGCGTGTGTTAATCCATATTCCTGTTTCAACTGCTCTTTGCTGTGTCGGGGTGGCCTCTTTGATCATGGCGTATTTGACCAACACGCTCGTATCTTTTGGTTAAACCCGGCGTTCGTGACCGGAGCCTGCCGCCGCATATCATTGCCGACTTATTTCTTGCATTCCACTGCTAACTGAAGCGCTGTCCAATCGTCACTAATCTGCTTCAATTGTCCAATCGTGGGTCGGCAGCCACCCCAACTCGTCCCCTGCGTTAGAACTCCATTGTAGGAATAAGAGCTGCGACAACAACGTTAATTGGTAGCCGTCTCGCTTGACTGCTTCATTTACTTTTTCTATTGGTGGTCTAGTTTTGTATGCTGTGCTAAGTTTCCCTTTTAACCGAGGTTTATTACTTTCTACACCTTAAGCCCTTTGCCATTTTGTCACGCGGACAGTCAACGTGCGACCAGATTTATTGGCATGTCCAGTCATGAATTGCTCGTTGGTCAGTCAATGCGCAGTCTGTAATTAGAATGAGTGAGCGCACGTTTCGAGCAATTGAATTTTGAAACTTGCGATCATAACTGACAACGCTGTAAATTGAATAATAAATACACGCAAGCGTCATGCATTTGTAATGTTGAGATAGTGTAATTAGGGGACCTGTTGTATGAATAAATGGAGGTTAAAACAACTTTTAATTAAAGTATTGAATTTAGATGCAATTAAATATCGACTTACTATTTTCAATCCGTTTGAATCCACATTCAAATATTGAATGCATCTTGGTCAATAACAATAACAAAGTATACGAAAGTAATGACAGAAATAGAAGGAATAATTTTCTAATGCATATCCAAAGTATGGCTTATAGAGGTCCAAGTACTAGTAACTAAATAGAGGTCAAGTACTAGTAACTAAATATATATTACTAAAGTACTATCTACCTAAAATACAAGCCAAGTGTTAATTTAATCAAGTACTTTATTGAAGGAAAATTGGAAGTCCAAACATGTATTCATTAAAACAGGCTACAATATATATGCAATTCTAAATATTTAATTGACGAATTTGCCCCAAACATTAATATTATGTAATAGTTCAATTATACAAGAAAGTGAATAATTAAAAACAATTCATATACTAGTATATATTAGTGATGGGAATCGGCTGAGATTTCATAACCGATAATCGGTTACTATCGGATGGACCCAACCGACCAATCATCGGTTGTATTCAGCATAAATAGAATAGTAGGATAACTACTAAACGTTTTAATTTTTGCAAGTTTTGTATATCCCGGTACCCATATTATAATATATCTTGTATGGTAGGCCTACTAGATGAATATGAATAAATAATAAAATGAATGTAAAACAGTAAATTAACCAAGTCGATTATATGCATTAATTAATCTGTCAGTCCATGATTATTAACAAGGTTCAGAGTTTCCAAAGCATGAATAGTGTTTGTTAATAACACAAGACCTCACTTGAACTATTAATTTTTTTTATTGGGTAGCCGATAATCGGTTGTGACAACTCATAATCGATTGTCGCATCGCTAAAGGGTAACATCACTAAAATATATATATACTAGTAGTATCGAATTGATTTGAGGATAGTTGAACACGTTGCCATTTGCAAAGGGATGGTTTCCACAACAGTAAAGTTGATTTTCAGTGATGTGTACAATGTTGATATAGTCTATCCTAAGGCGCATGCGCATTTCTATGGAAGCAATCTGTTATAGCATGAAAGCTATTGTCTATATTATACTTCTAAGCACATCATTGGATTTCTATTAACATTTTATAATTTTCAATGAGATTTATAATAGATGCATATTTAACAGGTTGCTTACACAGGTAGACATATTTTATACTGATCGGCTAAATTAATGTTCTTCCATTTCTGACATTACTGTTTTTTTTGTATAGAATACCTGTTGCGTATTTTCTATGATACATACGGTTTCAGATTTACGTGAACATTTCTACATATGTACTAGGCATGTCGAAAGATTTTTTATTAAACTTATCTATCAAACAATTATTTTCTATATTGTTGGTTTCAGACAGCGGCCGATGCGAAAGCAACCAAAGTTGTGCGAAAAGGGAAGCCATCTCCGAAGGTAAAACTACGACACTCGGCATCCATATAAGCACCGAACGAGAAGTCGCCATTTATAGTTACTGGTATAAGTGAGCATTCATATGGTTCCAATTTAGACTGTTAATAATAATTGCTATTGGCCGAATACAACATTTAATATTTAAATATTTATGCAAATAACGTCATAATTTATTAATTCTACGGACATGTACTTGTTTGCTAAAGAATATTTTATCACCTCTTGCACCGACATATATATTTTAGTTCGTTCAACATTATTCATTCCATGGAGTAATAAAGGATCTAGCTTTACATGGGATAAAGTAGAACACTTCATATGTTCTTTTGTTGGTGGATTGATTGCAACCAAGCTTTCACACGTTTTCAACACGTGTGTACTGAGAGCCAACTTTCCATATAAAGTTAGTCCCTCTTCACAGGACTTTCTACAAAGCTTTACCAACACTGCCCACTCGGCTTCGAGTGGTTCCGCTTACAAAAACCTATATCGCTTTCAACATGTATATGGCCAATACAATCATTATAGCTAGTCAACCTGACGTCCGTGAGGCTGAATATCGGTTATGCGGGAGTAGCCGGTCCCAAGGATAACTAGCTAAATATACTTTATCCTGGCATTGTAATACATTGTTTGCTTGGAGGAATATATTAGTTTTAGAACTGACAGAAACATTAAACAGCCGTAGAAAATGTTGCAAAGGAAGATTGCGTTTTGTGTTACTAGTATTCGGATGTTGAGGAGTAAGCAGTATGATTGCAAGTTATACATTTTCCGAAATTTGTTACTAGTATATTTAACCGTTCATATTTTCCAAGTCTTTCAACCTTTTTCCCAACTTGTTCTACAAGTATTGCAAATGAAGTGTTTTGATATCGATATCCTAAGAGTCGATAAAACAACGTAATATGCGCGTGTTTAGGCTAAATAGTGTCCAAACACCTTTTAATAATTGTCAAACGCAATTTTCCTGCTAAATTAAGTTTGCATCGTATATGAATATAGATATCTACGTCGAAATTAAAAGCAACATCTGAACAATGTAAAGCCAAACCTTTCTAGCATTTCATGTTCCAAACGGCATCATTCTATGTTCTAATGTAACCGTTATTCCAATCATGACGACAGGCTACACAATTGCTAGGTTCGAGTTTATATTACTGCTCTAGTTGCGCCGGTTCGTAAGTGCTAACATCTTACTATTTGTCCCCAGACGAACGCCCATAAACCAGCAGCAAGAAAGATAAGGAAGTAAAGACCTCGCCCTGTCCAGTCCGATGTGTTGAATTGTCTATGTAATAAATATGGGAAGTGAGTGTGGAACGTTTCATTATTGGTACTCTTGGTTGAAATGTCGCAAGACTACATTGCCGCAGACAGCCATTGACAGTGTCGACCAGGGGTAGCGCACTCTCAACAGAATACAATGTAGTCGCATGGATGTTTTACATGTCACTTTCCATTAGCGGGTAATGATCTAGCCCAAGCCACTACAGATATCATCCTTGGTCTGTCAGTACCAACCTGTGCACGCTGGTTTACTGCAACATTCAGCGCTACGGAAGTTGCGGGTTTCCTCCTGCCCTAAACTGACAAGTCGTGGATGTTTATGAAAGATTCTAGAAAGCGACTATAAACCCCGTTACAAAAAAAAGTATATAACGCAAGCCGACATAAAACGACCAAAACAAAGGGTCGGTAGGTTTGTTGAAAAAAATCCTTTAGCATTTATTGAGAAATGTTCAAAACGTTTACAGGCTTCAGGTACACTTCAGAATTTGCAGACACGTTGGAAGATTGGCGCATTCACGCATTTGGTAGAAGACATCCACCACGAAATAACCACATAACTGTTGATTAGTTTTGAGTATACTTGTAAACGGCGCTACAATGAACCTACATGAACCAGCAATCTTAAAGGCATACTATAACAGATATTTATGGTCCATTTTTGGATTCGTTAGCTACATCTGCGAAGTACATTCACTCCACTTGCAAAAACCTTTCACCTCTGCATTGTAGACAAACATTCCACTGCAATCCCACATAGATTGAATTGAGCATTTTATTTTACTTCACTATATTCATTCAAGATGACATAACTTTAGTTGCACGACTAAAATATCACTTCTCGGGCTAGTTGCCTTCATAGATTACTTGATGCATTAACGCCAAGATAATTAATGTTCCGTAACGTTCATTTAATATGAAACACGAGTGTTGGGGGAATAAGTGCAACAGTATGGGCGATTCAAACGTAAGTAATCTCGGATAGACGTGTTGTTTTTTTGGTCCATTATTTAGGTCGACCATCTGATAGTATGCCTATAAAAACTTAGTACTTGGGAAATCATGGTATCCTTTCGCGAAGCTCGTCTACTAAAATACTGGTAGCACTCTTATCGTAACAGGGTATTGGCTACCATCAAAGAGCACTACCAGTCTCGGTGGATACGAGAGCTTCGTGAAAGGATACCCACGAGACTGTAAGAGCTACGGATTTCGTGCAACGGTCTCGGCTGGAGACGGACTGCATATCATTGAGTGCTTATGTTTAATCCACCATGGAGACCAGACCGCAGCGATATTGTCCACAAGGATTTGCCAGTAGACGGCTCGGTTGTTCTGGTCGTTGATAGACACGTCGCCTGGTTCAAGATCCGAAACAAAATACGATCTCAGAACAATATTGAACGTCACAAGATCTACTGGTTATATGATAACAAATAACTTATCGTGTTCTTTTTTTACCTAGTCGTGCATGCGCTGTGAAAACGTTTACTCATTCACATGTACTAATGGCAAGAAGCAATCACATGGACATAGTCTCGGACGTACACGCACTAATGTCTGTTCAAGCGGTTCTGTACATACATGTTAAAGTTGCATTCATTAAAAAACAAAATGGCCTTCACTTGGTAGCACATTTAAGGATTGACTGTCATTTTTATTACGTTCATACCTCGATGAACGTAATAAAAATTACGGTCAATTCTTATAAATA
>JAUTBQ010187848.1:0-10526 GCA_032361185.1 Lepetodrilus ovalis | reverse complement strand
AAACATGATTATATGTATGTCAAGTGAATGTACTTTGTAGTTGTAGCTAAGAACTAGTCAAAAACGGCCATAAATATGTGTGATTGTATGCCTTTCTTTTATTTGTTTTTGCTTTCAGGCTAAACATAACGACGTCGATATTTATTATACTACTTGTGTTATGTCCAGTGGACAGCACTACATTAGAGCTACATATCTAGATGATTTTCGGCATTTGATAGATGCATTGCAATAGGTTCATTGTTGAACATTCTGGAGAAATATTAACTGTTTACTAATAAATACAATTATGGGTTATTTGTCTTTCAAACATACGTGACAGAAATGTCATCACATATATTAATACGCTTTAGGCG
The DNA here is from genome assembly GCA_032361185.1 of Lepetodrilus ovalis. NCBI lineage: Eukaryota > Metazoa > Mollusca > Gastropoda > Lepetellida > Lepetodrilidae > Lepetodrilus > Lepetodrilus ovalis. Next base: position 10,170 of record JAUTBQ010187848.1, on the reverse strand, counting down.
CCATCATCCAAACGCTGTCAGCTAAGACCTAGGGTAGTACCGGGTATTTCCTTAATGGTGTACACTGCTTAACGTTGTAAACATTTACTATCGGCATACGCCCCTTTGATCTTCAGTATACTTAAAGTTTATATGTCATTGAATAGCAGACATTTCAACTGATTCCCCAGAATGGGTGCTTCTGGTCGGTCACGAAAACCGGATAACTCTTTCTCGAGGGTATTGCGAATGTGTAGAACTATGTGGATTACGTTCCAAGCCTCTACTCAGCCAACTATGGAGCGTTGTTTGTTTGATGATATGCTTATTTTCGCTTCAATCTTCACGAATAAAGCTACATAAAGCGTGGACATTATCTAGCTAATTTACGTCGAGAGTCTTTATACAATCTGTGTCAACATAAGACGTTCTCGTGTAGCCATCACAATACCAGCGTTTGAGAATCCACCCACCTGGAAAAATTAATGAACATTTGTCGGAATGTGTCACATCCAACTTTTCAGTTCACCAGTTCTATATAGTCGCATCTGCCTATCTCAGCAAACCAGTGGGCTGAGACAAATCCATATAAAATGTATGACCCCGCAGACTATATGTCTATTATGATATTGAAGCGCTACAAGTAGCATTCAACAAATTATCAGAAATGTATCTATTGAACGTGGACACCATATTGTGTAGGTAACACTGCGCACTCTCGGTCTGTATATTATGAAACAACGACAGGCTGAACGAGCGGGTATGTACGATTATAGTGCTGCCATTATGTCATCGCAATTTTCCTTTTTCTTTTGGCAATATAATATTACTTATACGATTTGTCATTGTTTCATACGATTCTATGCAAGTTTGGCATAGTAAACATTGTGTTTGTTTTATCTAGCACATACAATATGTTATTGTATGTAAAATTATAGGTTGTATGGCTTTCATCTTCGACGTGTTTGCGAACAACTGCATATATATATGTAGGTTATTGTTACGTTATTTTCTTCTTCTTCTTCTTCTTCTTCTTCTGCTTCTGCTTCCTCCTCCTCCTCTTCTTCTTCTTCTGCCTCTTCTTCCTCCTCCTCTTCTTCTTCTTCTTCTTCCTCCCCTCTTCTTCTTTCTCCTCCTCTTCTTCTTCCTCAGCTTCTTCCTCCTCCTCCTCTTCTTCCTCTGCTTCTTCTTCTTCCTCCTCCTCTTCTTCTTCTTCTCCTCTTCTTCTTCTTCTCTTCTTCTTCTTCTTGTTCTTATCGCATTCTAAATTGAGAATAGTCCACAATAATATGTAAATTCATGCATTGAAGTTTTTCCAATATGACATGTTTTCGTTAGTATTTTATGTTATTTAACATCATATTAATCTCAAACCAGCAGAAACCTTTTATTTAAAAGGCATTGTATCACAGTTGATTGACCTGCATAATGGACAAACGAATTTCTATCTGAGATTAATAACGCTTGTTATTTACTCATGTACTTATCCCCCAGCACTCGATAGTATTAAAACAAGTCATATTTTATATTAAATAAGGGAACTTTCCACTATTTATCTTGTCCGTCATGTGTCACTATTCTAAGAAGGAATGCGAGCAGGAATGAGAGTTACCTGCCCTTTGACTGATGTATAAAGAAGCGGGTTGTCCATCGGAGGGTTGGAGTGGAGATTTGTGAACCACACAGCGGTTGAAAGCTTTTTGGAAGTACAACATGATTGTATGCATGTCAAGTGAATGTACTTTGCATTTATAGCTAAGAACTAGTCTAAAACAGGCACACATATCTGTGATATTATACCTTTAAAATTTAATATAAACATGTTCTTATGTATAAGCAGCATTATTAACTATGTTATCTCGTCCCAATCTAGTAATATAATGCGTGCATACAAATGGGAAAATGTCATGATAGTGACGATGTCTCGCTGTCATACGAAACGCGCATCAATGAACATAGTTTTACTCCACCCATGCACCACTTGTCTTTCCTACAAGCTGATCCCCATTATCTGCCACCCGTGCACCTCCTCACCCCTCCCAGATGCATCATGTTCACGTGCAGGTAATCAGGAGAACAGCGTACCCACCAGGCCCAGACTCCTATTTTTCTGACATGGGAACGAGGCTGCCACCACACCGTCTACATAAACTGGTTCCCTGTTGGGCGCGCTGTGCCAGAACTTACCACTTAGTGTTTTGTCAGTAGACAGGAGCCACGTCCCACGTTCAATCTGCTTCCTATTGTGTCTATGGCCCGTAGGATCCCCCGGGTTTTACTCTAGTTTACCTGGTCCTAATAACTTCATCTCACGGAAGTCACGTGGGAAGTGGTCAAGGAATTCAACCAATTATCTAATCCGTCTCAGTAACAACCATCGACTATGCAATTACCTGCATGGAACGCGCGTTAGCTTATCTACATAGATCTACGGTCAAGTGTCTTCATAGATTGCTGTGTTATCGCACTATCGTATCGTATTTGTTCATTTCCTGATTCTCAGCATCGATGATTAACGACGAACGCCATAAATCGTTCATGATTTATGGCGAATGGAAATTGCCCCTATTACGTATATGCTCTCGCGTGACCCCAGTTACATGTACATGCTTAGTGAGATCCATGTTTAGTCCAAGAAGACTTACATAAGTATATAGAACCCAACTGCAATGCTTTCATGATGCCATTATTAATGCAGATACAGCCTGAGCTGTAGAGTGGATGTGTAGTTAGCTCTCCAGGGTTCTGGGCACGTGCTAGTATAGCATGCCAATAGCCTACTGATATTTCTATGAGACTAATTATTATATATTATAGAAGCACTAATCATTTCCACAAACACGGCCCATAATTAGTTAATACTGATTATTATGAAGAGAATCGTATGCTCCATGTTATATTATTGTAGGATGTTCGTACATCAGCACATACATCAGTAAAGTGCAATTACAGTACTTAATTGTTATGACAATAAAAATGAAACATTTAATTGTCGACGTACACATCATTCTCGTGGCATTTAAAGTAACATTTCACAGTTTATTACTCATATCGATTTATCGTCTTAACTAACTAGCGATACAATACTTCAGCGGCTATGCGTGAGACAAGCTGCGCGTTCGTGTTTAACTGTATAAACTGTCACAGTTGGATGTCAGGTACATTGTAAAACGAGGCCTCTTTCACGAGAAGATACAGAACTATAGAACATTAGCTTTGACATCAACTTCTCTAATTAGTAGAGCTGACATTTGCGTTAGCATTTTAGATCTAAACTTGCGTTGGAGGAAGCAAAGTATCCGTCTTTTTAACGCCCACTCTTTTTAGCTGTAGGCCACACCAAATTAGCTCTATGTTTCCTGTTTGTCACGATGGAAGGGCAGAGCTGTTGTTCCGCTAGTGAATAGCATAGTGTTAGGACTGCATGGACTGCATGGACACGCGCGTGTCGGCTCTTTGTGCACATGGTTCGGAATGGATAGCTAGTCTCTGAAGCCAAACTTAGTCAATTTCCTTTCGTCTGGAGCCTCGGCCAAGTCATGAAATCTGGACTGGCGTCGAACCCCAGAAAGCGCGACGACGAATAACTGTGGGCAACTTCCTCTCTTTGACTAACAACACAATCGTACGAGATCATACGTTAATAGTTGGTGGACATTTGATAATCTGATATCTTTTATCCATGGAATATGTACCATGTCTTTATATTACGGGAGCAATCCCATTTAATTTGGATCCATCGATATGAAAGTAGAGTCTTTTACAATGTTGTACAAATGTTTGTATTTTTATGTTCTCCTACCATCTGATACTTTGAGTAAATCGTTTCTCTCTGTCGGTCTATGACACTTCTTCAGCAAGACTAAACTCATTAGTAGCTGTAGAAACTGAGTATGTGTAACGTCTAGCCACGGAAACACTTTGCTTTTAATGCTCACCTATCCTCGACATGGATAACATCTATCTTGCAACAGTTCTTCATGCATCCAACTATTTATTTGATGCAGAACTTTCACATGACACGAACCATGTAAATGTGTATAATCACATAGATATTCAAACAAATGGTATGGTATGCAAGACTTGATATTAGATGGAATAATTATTGATTAATTAATAATAGTTCAAGTACTATGATTAGCTCTATACATGTCCTATTATTGATATAAAGCAGTGGTACTAGTGTATGTCATTGTAAAAATGAAGGCCAATGCTGCTGGGCCAATGCATCTAATTAATAGTATACACGTGTTAAACATAATGATAATAATAATAATAATAATAATAATAATAATAATAATAATAATAATAATAATAATAATAATAATTAGAAGAAGAATTTACATTTACGTCGGATGTATGGACAATAAAAACGCTATCTGTGTAATTAACTATGTACGCATTGCTTTTGCATTCATATAACTGAAAAAGAAAACATAGTCGTCTCATTCTTGAAAACTCCTTATAATAAATGTCCGTCCGCTTAAACAAGGCGGTGTAATCAATTCATCTGAGATATGACCGTACTACTGTAGAAATAGACCCAATATCATCAAAACAAAGGCCATCATTTAATTACTTTCCCATTCAGTTCCGCGAAGCATCAGATTATGAATTATATAAGTAATCAATGAGAATATCTTGCAAAGGAGCCCTTTCAACTTCTCCATATCTTCATTACTTACTACGTATTGACTAAATTAACTTATCTATGGTTATAGATCGATGACAAATATCAATACAGTTCGCGGCATAAGTCAAGTACGTCTACACCGTATGATTGACCAATCAGCTATGGTATCCACCAGATATCACTCTCCTCTCTCTCTTTCTGTGAGCATGCAACTACCTCTATTCCGGGATGTAATATATACCAGTGTTAGAAACCATGGTTTCTAGATCTTCTCCAACCTTTCCCAGTGACGTACGTTATGCACAGTGTAAAGTATATGGGATGTAAGATGGCACGGTAGTCCAAGGAAGTGTGTTCCTGTATATAGGAAGGTCTGCAGTTCGATTGTCGTGTTTCGCCTCTCTCTATTTTTATGTAAGTATTGTTCATTGCATATCACTCTACCGCTTGTTTCGTCTTTACAGATGTCGGCGTCTATGCTTACGATATTGGTCAGATTAGAAAGCATTGCAAATAAATTGCAGTTATAAGAATCATTATGTATATTTCTTCTATGGCTGCTAGAAGATTTATTAAACTATTCCAGTAGAACGCAGTACATGCGCTTATTGATGAGTGTATAGTAGTATGTAAAGCACTTTGCTTCCCCGTATACTCATCGCATTGTGCTCCATTTGTCTATTTCTATTCTCATATATCGTATTCCATTCTTAAATTGGATGCTTCATCGCGCTCGTTATCTACTGCGCTAGGTTTCAATCGAGCAGTATATTCCAATTTACAGATGCTAATGAAACGTGATCTTTGCATCCGAGATAATTGACGGCATATCATACTACTTGTTTGTTGGTGGTATGTTAGTGGTATGCCATAGGTATGTCGGTGAAATAGAGAACAGAGCTCACGGAGTAATCAGCTGTTAGCTGTTGAGGATTGGAATAATCACAGTAATCATTTCTTGTCTGAAACCAGGATGAACAGATCTGTGATAATTTATAAGTAGCATAGTTAGTACAGTCTTTGGTATTGCTGGAATGATGACATGCATTATGCTTTGTCGCATATATCCAGTACCATACTACGTGCATGCATCTACATATCTATGTCTGCTAATACTGGAACGACACCAGCTGAGTCTTACCTGGAAGTACAGAAGTAACGTAAGTTACTATAATAATAAATAATGTGAATTCATGAACTGTTACAAATATAGGATGTCAATGTCAATGTACATGTAAATAATCAACACTTAATTAGTCTCCTTGTTTTGGATTCCCGAATGCGCCATTTAGATCATTTAATCTGAACAAGCGATCATGACTTCTGTCTGAGATCAGCATAATCGTACATTGCCCAGACCTACTGCTGGAGAAGTCATTCTGGGAAATGCATAATTTGAGAACAGCGAGCTCAGCACTTGTTTCTTGCTGATTTGTGCAGTGATGATAGACCCAGAGAGCTGCCGCTGAGTATAGATGTCACATATGAAGTGTGTAGGCGAGTGATGGTACCCTCTGTACTGCATTTAGTCTTTCATCACACTGGTCCTATACTTCCGCCAAGCTGCAAGGATACCTACGTAGATGATCATTAAATGCGCGCATCACAGTAAGAATTGCACTAGATGGAGACCAGTTCAGTCAAGAAAACAATCACGTCGCGGTTAGAGTGCAGCCGTTCTGTGGTCACGGACGACGTAGGGTGTATACTCATCTCAGACTATCAGACTCGGAATCACACGTACCCGGAGAAGAGGTCCTTATATATCTTCTGGAAAGCCTATTCCCTTATGATCATAAGGTTCAATTTAATGACAATAATAAAAACATAGTCTTTCTGCCTTTCCAACAATCACAACGCTGTAACACGATTGTAACTCTAACGAGTTCAACCAAACTCATCATTGACGTATTTAGTCGCCATTAATAAACTAGACGTTCTACTTCTGGGATTTCACCTGTACGACACCCAGACTAATAATGTTCAAACCACGCCCACTTTTATCTATCCCTCCTCAAACCACGCCCACCTCTATCTTTCCCTCCCCATACACATCCGTTTGATGAGCAGACGGTGCGCGTCATGGCGAATAATGATTGACAGTGTCTCCACAATAACGACTCAGTGTGATTATGTCACGTCTGTCCACCATAAGATTGGTAGACGTCGAAATTCATCTAGGGAGGTCACACTGGTTATAAAAGTCAAATGTTGAAGTGTCAGCTTTATTGCGTTACTTGCTTTTAAAGAATAGCCGCGAGTGATATTCATGTGTTGAATTGGCGATGGTTTTCGGGATAGTGAAGTTAAATATTGACTTTGAGTATTACATGGATTTTCTGCATGGAAAACATTATTGAATACGATATTTAATAGATTTATATTCATGCCGATTCGTGTAATTGTTTGTGTTCTGTATGCAGTTTATCCTAATCCTCAGAAAAGTTCGCGACCTTTAAAGTCGTATTTGGAAGAATTACTTATGGTCCTTGATGGAACGTTCATTTCCATTTGGCGTCATATGTGTACAGCGGTCATGAATGGGTTCAGGGTGCGTGGATACGATTGATAAGTCTTAATGTTTAGCAAGAACAATTTATATTAGTTTGAATTAATATTCGTTGAGTGTGTGTCTGTAGACAGCAACATACGAACAAGTGTCCAAGCTTTGGGATTGATCGCCATGCAACAGAAACAACTCAAAGTAATCTAAGACGAAACTCATTTCTGAAACTGATGGATTATTTAGAGGTAATTTTACCAAACTCGCCTAGCAATAGCGAAAGCACACAGCCCTATATGAATCAATTCTCTACGCCAATATTGTTTCAACTTCAAGTTCTTATACAGTGATTACAGCAAGCTGGGGGCTCTTAGAGCACAGCTGCCTTGTTCTAGCTGTTCTAGCTGCCCCATCATCAGTATCTAATTCAGCATAAATGTCAAGCTGCTGAACACGATTTCATCTGAGATCTTCAGATATGATAGCAAATCCAGAGGTTTCACTTCGAGAAAGATGATCCTGGATAATTGCTTTTCTATTGCTCCTAATAATAGCACAGGTATATATATATGAGGCTGTTCTTGGTCAGATACTAAGCAGTCAGACCACGTTTGCACATGTAATTACATCTAGCTTCTCTGATTATCTTCAGCACCTCCTGCTATAAATCTGACCGGATTACGGTATTGGAACATTGACCCATCTCGATTGACTGTGCGTGTTCCCTGTGGTCATTTAGAATTACATCGTAATCGTTTGAGAAGTGTGATAGACTATGCAGAGTCTGTGACCTACGGCCCTGCGCGACATCCTCTCATCCTGTTCATTAGGGTCCTCAAACCTAGACGCGATGACACAGGCACCATTGTTAGCCAGGACTGCCTGAGGGTGACTGGTGACGCAACTGGTCACCTGTTTCTGACTCCGTGAAGGCACGGCCAAGAAATCCATGTAGATGCTGGTGTGTTAGCGTCACTGGGGAAGGATTCTATGCGGAGGTTACAGTGGGAACTGGAGGATACTCTACCACATGGCGACTGGGTACCTCTGTAGGAGAATCTACAGGCAAACTGCTCTTAGAGGTAATTAAAAAGCAATCAGTAGTACGTCCTACCCATAATATATATATATGCGTGTCCTTGTTAAGCACTTTTATTGCTACTTACTTTCATGCAACATGCAAATCCATTGCGTTGCTATTATCCGCAACACCGTATCCATCATTCAAGAACACAGCTTTATTATTCCATAGACAAATGTAGCTATACATGTTGCTTAAGTTTGTTTATTGACGTGTTCATAAAACATATTGCTCACAGTACTATCTTGGTAGTTGGCCGTTTCACAACAACTACAAATTTACTGTGTTCAATACATGTATTACTGTCATGAAAGTTGTATTAGATGCACATGTGATATGACACTGTCTCTTGTATATTACTACCTACTATCTGATCGACATTTCCAAGCCAATGCTAGTCTTAGCTTTAATATTGTAACTAGTTATACTTTGTCCCTGGGGCTTTCAGTTATCAGGAGTATGTTTGTTTTATTTCAATTCATGTACGTGTTGTAAACATTCACCATGGGCTTCTTAATAATTAAACAACAACTGTATCGGGAGTATAATGAGCTATTGTAAGTTGTGACGTAATATCTCATGTTACCTCTTTGACATATTGAATGTTGAGGTTTGTCATGATATTATTTAGTAAATGGGAGTAACTTTAGTTCAACGTCTGAAGATTTAATACGGTATTCTAAATGATGCCGATTACAACTATTCTAAAATGTGAGCTTAAAGTTATTTAGTAAATAACATACGAAGATAGTCTTAACACAAATTACATTATCGAGACAATGTTTTTTTTTTCCACCATAATTTTGGCGCATATTCCATCCGTTTAAGTATGTATTTATGCGTACCATATCGTATTTAAATAGACTACATGGACAACATTGGATATAAATATAACTCGGTCAATACACTTAATGCTTTGTCGTAGATAGGAATCGCTGTGGGGTCCTCATAATAGCTTCAATATCCAATGCCCCTGCTGTGCTAAACGTATGCATATATTCACAAGACAGACATGCCAACAATCAATGCACTCTAGCAGTCGCAGCTGATCTCTGAAGAGAATTGCGCAAGCTTGTATATCGTAGGATTCGTCTTCTCGGCCAGACCGCGTGATTTCTAGATATACAACTACAAGACGTCTGTTTTAAGGCGTAATCTCCTGATTGAATAAGACTCCCCTATACATAAATAATTTCAGTGGAGTGTATTCTTGTTCTGGTACTGCCAGCGATGTCGGAGTGCTACCAATGAATGCCGTTGACACTGCCTGTTTGTAGAACGTCATGTCATATTTACTTTATCTCCACCTAATACATCAGCCCTGTACACCGGTCTCTGCCTTGACGCATCATATTAATGGCCAACTCGGCGAGTTTACAAGTAATTGAGCTTAGCCAACATATACCGGTGCCAGACATATAAATGGCTCGGAACTTTTAATATCTAGCAGCATCACCACAGTACTGCAGCTATAGGAGACGTGCCGGAGAAGGTTATCCGCCGTTATCCGGTCTCAGCAATAATGTCCAATATTCCAGAACTTATTAGCGGAGTGTCGTACTGACAATGCAGACGTGATAATATGTGTGATACCAACATATTGTAGTTGAATATTGTGTACAAAGAGACATGAGTTACTCTACTTTATGTTGTTCTCTCTCTCTCTCTCTCTCTCTCTCTCTCTCTCTCTCTCTCTCTCTCTCTCTTTCTATTTCTCTCTCTTTCTCTGTCTCTCTCCCTCTATTTCTCTTTCTCTCTCTCTCCCTCTCTCTCTTTCTCTTTCTCTCTCTCTTTCTCTCTCTCTCTCTATATATATATATATCTCCCTCTCTCTCTCTTTCTCTTTCTCTCTCTTTCTCACACACTCTATCTTTCTCTCTCCCTCCCGCTCTTTCTCCCTATCTATATATCTCTGTATTTATCTCTCTCTCTCTCTTTCTCTCTCTATCTATTTCTCTCTCTCTCTCTCTTTCT
>JAUTBQ010187837.1:0-10526 GCA_032361185.1 Lepetodrilus ovalis | reverse complement strand
CGATTTTTCTTAGCCACACAATAAACATATTAATAACACGCACACACGCGAGAGAGAGAGAGAGAGAGAGACAGAGAGAGAGGGCGGAGAGATAGGGAGAGATAGAGAGAGAGAGAGATTGAGAAAGAAAGAGAGAGAGATAAGAGAGATACATACAGATACTCTCACGCACGATATAGCTCAGATGTTGTTTGCAGTCTTTTTCAAAATGGCGATACATCCGGTCCGTTTTCAAAATGATGGTACTTCCGGTCATCGATAATTTCCGGTAACACACGATGATGACCAGATGTGACGTCATATGGGATATTACCGGATATGACGCCATCTTGGAAATGATCGTACGTGCCGGCATCTTAAACATGTTACCTAGGGTGCATTACTAAACTAGCCACTGTCTCAGGAGCTGTATGAATCATACATTGGAAAGGGAACTAGTTTAGCTAAGTGGCTTACTCGGAATCGGTCAGTTTGAACGCACCTCAGATGGCCATTTCATACTCATATCAAGATATATTCAAACTATTTTCGTGATAATGGACAGAGTTGTGTCCCTTTATGTTATCATAAAGTGAAACTTTAGCGATGCCGGTGATAATCGAAATAAACGCGTGCAGATACGGTTCACTGGTGGATTCATATATATGAAGGGTTTTCAACAATTGAAGTCTAAATAATAGGCTATAGCTAGCATATTAATTTAGTTAAATTTAATATGCATATAAAACGTTGTTCCCTTATAAATGAGACGCTTGCCATCTAGTACCTAGAACTATTTTATTATCTCGAGTTACATGCATCGGGGACCCACGTTTGCATCGACACCGGTTGAGAATGTTTATCTTATGCATTACAATGACGGTACCAAATTAAGATAAATTACTAGATCAATGTAATTAATCGAAACATGAAAGTATAATCATGTGTTTGCCACCTGTAATTGGTGATTTGTTGAGTCAAAGTCGGAACACTTCTGACTTTTCCGCCGCGGGTGGTCAGGAATCTTGTCCCTACTTTGTTAATGTTATGCTGACTGGCAAACTTTAAAGGCATACTATCACATATATTTATAGCCGTTTTTTACTAGTTATTAGCTACAACTACAAAGTACATTCACTTGACATACATATTATCATGTTTGTACTTCCAAAAACCTTTCTACCGCTGTACGGTGGGCAACATTCAGTTTCAACAACCTGAACAATCTTAGTTCTTCGTCCTTCTTTATATTAACGAAAGGGTACACAACTCTCATGTATCATGAATACATCAAAGACAATATAATTATTAGTCGGGACAAATAATTACTATAAAATATGAAATTTATTATAAATATCTAGTGTTGGGGACTTAGTATACAAGTGAATAACAACTTTTGGTTGTACACATCAAACGTAAATAGTCTCAGACAGAAAGTCGTTTGGCCATTATTTAGGCCAATCAACCGTGATAGTATGCCTTTAACGTAAACAAGATGGTAGCATTTTTTTTGAAAATACTTATGAAAATATTGTTCAAATGCTTGTTATATGCTATTATACTTGAATCTGCTTGTAATTGTGATTTGGTAACTCAAAGTAAAGCTATTAAATACAACAGGTCAACATACCATCAGTTTCTCTATGGAAGCGTGTCAACAACACAAGTCAAGGGATATAGCCGATACTGAAGGACAACTATATATTGATATGCTCATGTTGAATAAGATGCTTTATTATATGAATCGAACATAAGTTTAAGTACACTATCCATACTAATAGCGTATTAAGATTTTCTCAGGAATGTATACAGCCTAGGGACTAATAATCATGTTCACCAACAGTGAAGATGAGCTAATGTCTCGATATTGTGTATAATATGTAGTCGCTGGTCACACTGTAGTATTATTAGTTAATTATCTGTTCTACAAATGGAAGATTCCTTTGAAGCAAGCTCGATATTACTTGTATGTAAGTGTTGGTATGGGTTATGTTTCAGAAATTGAAGGATGCCTTTGCCCATGGTAATATATTTCATTACTCTTGAAATAGACTACTTTTCTAGTCGACACATTTACATACATATATACTAGTGAAATCCAGTGAATATATTTTCACAAGGACATATATACTAATCGCATTACGTTTTGCAACGCTGTAACATTTAGGGAGTGGACAATATATCATCCAAAATGGTGTAAGTCACGGTGTGTTTATGTTTAACACGACAGTAAGGAATGCAGAATACTAATCAACGAGCAACCTATTATAAAACCAAGTAAAACCATACAATTGTTGACACACCTAATGATCAAAATATTTACCTGAACGTTTGTGCATTTGAGGTGTCTACATAAGTATACCGGGGGAGAAGCTACACGCCTTATACCACTCGTTTTCAATATGTTCATGTTTTACTTATTTTAATCTTTAATTGTATGTTACGTTTCGTCTCGCGATAAAAACAAAACAAAACTGTATGTGAATATGGTTGAAACCAGAAGGACATTAACACTATTTAGCGTGTTGCCAAGTATACATGTGTAGACCTATAATCCCGGGGGAAGTTGTATTAGCTCGATGTGGCCCAAACCATTGGGCGTGTGCATAGTTTGTCTCGTGGGCGGAACCCAGTAACATATGGCGGTATACACAAGCACTGCAATAAGTAGTAGGCGAATATGCAGCATGAGCACACCAAACCGGTTTAAACAGGTTCCTGCCGATTTAATCGCGTTTCTCAACATAAACTGGACGGGTTTTCAAGTGATTTTGCCTGTTTTAGCATTTTTTGCCAGGTCAAGCAATGAATATGCATGATATATGGGTTATTATTACATTCTAAAATTAATTAATAGGATAAATCAGCTGTTTTAGTCCGTTTTGACAGTTTTAAATATATTAATGTCGCAACCACTGATTTCCGAATCTTTTAATTTAGGAATTATTATTTTTCAAATTACGTAAATTTCCTTAATTGTAGGTGTCAAAGCATATTCGCCTACTACTGTATGTCCATATTTCAATATATAAATAAGAAGTTAAGTAATAAAGAATGCTTTAACCTCTAAATCTTATTATATTACTCGATCGGACAAATACTAAAATATGTTAATATTTGATAAATTAATCAAATTTATATCAAGAATGTGATTAAACCAGCAGGAACCGGTTTAAACCGGTTTGGTGGTCATGCCATATATTGTTCACTACTGATATGGAAGACTAGCTTAAAGCTAATAGTCATAATGTTTAAATTTGCTTGATAAATGAGTGTTATAGGATATAGATTAGACAGGATCGTTAATAAAAGGTGATAAAATTCTTAGATGAGTGGATCATTAAGTGCTAAAATAGCTAGAATACCCTCAGATGCGCAGAAGGACCCTTGCACATGCGCAGAAGGCCCATAAATATCGCGCATGCGCAGAAGGGGGTGTTCTCATTTATCAATTTGCCCTATTACTTATGTCCATTTTTCAAATAAATAAGAAGTAATTTTAATCAAAAATATTGGTATTCAATTGGATTTAACTCATTTTTAATAAATATAGTAAATACAAAAATTATAAATGATATAGAAATGTAGAAACTAGACTAAATGAAACAACAATTGATTCATTAAATGAAGACTTAGATGAAACGATAGATAAATTGAAGTTAGCAGAATCTAACATTCACGAGTTGGAATCGATTGTTGACAGAGATTCTGATGGTTATAAACTTGTTTTAATTCATAATAAAAATAAAGAATTATTACAATTACAAAAACCAAGAAAAATACGCCTAAGAAAATATATAAATTAATTTTTGATTCTAATTTATTCATCATTAACATTTCTATTCTAAGCATATTTTGTAATATTTGAATTTCATTTTTAGTTTCCATTTTTATAAATTAAATCCATATTTCTAATTCTGAATGTATCGATTCTACTGTGAGAAAAATATAAAGAAAGGTTGTTAAAATAAATATTGGAAATGTACAAAATCGTTAAAATAATAAATATTAAAGTAATTACAATTATTATACTAATACATATATATATTTTTTTTTTTACTTTTAACTTCATTTTCTGTTATTAATTCTAATATTGTATGATAAAATAAATATATTTCTTTATCCATTTTATTAATAAATAATATAACATAAAATAATTCTAACTGAATAAATGTAAATGTTTTTGAAATGATAATATGTTTTCTTTATTACAACAATGTGGTAAAGTATTTATTCCATCGTCAAATATAAATCTTTTATCATCGAATGAAGAAAGTGATTTCTTATTTACTTTATTAATATAACAATAATATCGCTTCCCGAAGGGGAAGTCTGGTATATATATATATATGTATAAATTGAAATCTCTGGTATTAATTCCCAATATTTCGGCCCCTGGCCTTCGTCGTGGGCCCGACGGAACCGAATAACTAAGTAATGTCCATCTTGTACAACTATATAAACAGACTGAAACCGTCTTTAACCGTATGTATACGTCACAGTATAATATAGTTATTGTGACGTTATATAATATTACGACTATGACGTTATAGGTTCGTCATGTTATGTTTCACATTACACCCATTTGGAAATACGGTGTCCAAATGTCTCATCCACTGTTCTTCCTGCAGAATGTTTAGTTAAACTTATTATAATCACCATGGAAAGGATGAAATATAAGTTGTAACACTGAATAACTCACTCTGTCAAACTCATTGCTTACCGTCTCGGTTCCTTTCCCAAACTCGTCTACAATCACCAGTGACTTCTCATTAGCATTTCCTAGTGATTCTGCCATCTGACAATGGAAACAAGACTTGGATCACCATTGTGTTGGAATTGCCTAGGACAAACATCTTAAAGATAAACTTTTGGTTAGGTTTGCCGACACATGAATGTTTCTAGTTAGGTTTGCCAACATATGAATTTTTCATGTCAAAATATGGGGGGAAAAAAACCCACCAGTCCCCATCATTCAATAGAAGAAATGTTTCTTGTTACATAAGCTAAACTGAGCATGTCTGCTAATAATGACTGTTACTCTGTGTAGCATCCACTGTACCTGGTTGATGTCCAACATGAAGGTTGACAGGCCAACAGAGACACTTTCCAGTGATTTGATTCGAGTGAAGATTCTGTCCACCAGTCCTATCACAGCCTTCTCTGCTGGTACGAAACTGCCGATCTGAGCCAGGAAAACGATCAGCGCAACCTACACACAAGAAATACCATAGACTTCACAAATGATCTCAACATATTTTATTACAGTAAATGCAAAAGGATTGGTGCAAATGTCTATATTATTCTCCGCATTTACCATAACTGGTCCCCATTTCACAAAGGTGTCCTAACTTTAGGAGTTCCTAACTTTATGACATAGTTTATCACCTCCTAAGTTAGACACCATCTGTGAAACACAATTTACGAGGTGATTTAAGTTTTAAGATAGGTTTAGGAGCTGTCATCTGACACTATGGTGTCCTAACTATTTAGGAGTTCCTAAGCATTTCACAACGACAAGTTTTATTCCTTCATAAATCGACATCTAAGTTATGAGGCAATAAATTGGGTGATAAAGTTAGGAGCTCCTAAAGTTAGGACACCATCACAACAGTGTCCTAACTACTTAGGAGCTCCTAACCTTATCCTAAAAGTTATCACCTCGTAAATTGTGTCATAAGTCTCATTTCTTCATAAATCGACATCTAACTTAGGAGGTGATAAATTGGGTCATAAAGTTAGCAGCTCATAAAGTTAGGACACCGTCGGGCCTGGTGTTCAATATCAGAGCTGGTTTTTTTTCTGTCATTTCATACTGCCGTTAACATCAAGTGAGCTAGAAAGATATATAATAGATTGGTTTAATACTTGTTGTAGTAAATCTGTATTATTTATACAATAGCGCTCCACACCTGACATGTCATAACTCATGAATATTGATGAGATCATCACGTGGAAACCTGGACAGGGGGCAAGCAAATGAGTGTCTGCCACAGTCTGAGCGCATTTTTATCATCGTTTGGAGCTCACTAGTAAATGCCAACATCTCATCAATAAAACTTTCTGACAAGAAGTACCTGGTGCCTGTTAAAAGGGGACCTGTGCCAGTGCACAAATGTTCAATATGAAGCGTTGGCTTCAAAGTAGAGGCTGTAAATCTGGTGGTAATCGAGTCAATCTATAAGTGGTAATCGTTTGTTTACATTGAACATTTCCAAAGTCATAACGTACAACATACTTAAAATTTATGTTTCAAGTGATTAAATCTATAGTTGACATGCTCATCCACCATTTAGAGTGTCTATGATAGTTATTATTCTTTTTTTTAAAGTGATCGGGTAGTTTTGTCAGCTGGCAAGCGTGTAGCTGCCAGCACGTATCCTAACTTTGTGAGTATCCTAAGTTCGTGGAGTAACTTTGCACATGATCTTTTTGCAAATTTATCGCACATACATTGATTGTGATAAGTTTAGGTGATAATTCATCACCTCGAAAGTCGTCTGGCAGGGGGAAAACAATCAGGATACAGCTAGATCAGGTAAATATGAACGTAATCCCTAAATTCTAGTGCAGAAGTCATAAAACTGGTAAGTAAATAAATATTGGATGTTTGGCTATAGATTTGAAGTAGAAAGATTCTTTCAATGTCCTACCAAGTCGTCTGCTAAACTTCCCTGATACATCCGGTCAAACTCCTGTTTATGGCAACTAGCATAATGATAATCCCTTTCTACCACATGTGTGACGATCGACGTATTCCGCCGTGTCCAGTTTCAGCCACTGTCAGGTATCGCCACTTATCGCAAGATCAAGTGCATTTCAAGTGGTCAAATGTAGATTAATCACAATGTAGGTCATTAGTGAAGCCTCTATTAAAAAAAAATCAACAACATAGAAATACCGAAATTAGCAGGTTTTGCACGTGGAAATGTATCTATTTTGACAGCTAAAATGTAAGTACTTTTTACATCAATGTTCAACATTTAAAAAATAATATTTATACATATCTCATCAACTTATGCATGTCTTTTTAGGGAAGGAAAAAACGCACCACATCCGTAGCACTGAATGTTGCAATAAACCAAGGATGATAACTGTATTTCTATGGTACAGACAGAACATCATATCATGTTCAGTAAGATAACTCAAGAACATTGATGCTGGGCGTTGTGTATTTTATGATATTTAACTATTAATTATTGCCCCATAACAAGTTTCATTTTATGATGCCGAAATGTCCTACTTATCAATAAATAACCCAGTCCCACTGTGGTGATTTTTGGCTGTGAACTAATACAAACCAGAATTCATTGTGCATCGTCATATTGGTTCGAATTACTTCTTATTATTTCACTGCCACTTTCGTATTAGATCCGCAGGCCAATACGATTGTTTTGAAATGTTCAAAACATTCGCAGGGGTCCTGTAAATTGAAGCCTACTGGTTTGTATTAGTTCGCTGCCCAAAATCGCCATGGTGGGACTGGGGTACTGAGGCTCGCTGTGAATGCCGCGATATTTACGCAATTGTGACACTCTGTACTGGTGCCTATTGGATCTCACTGGTTCGTACTGGTTTGTACTGGTTCCTACTAATTCTCATCGAGTCCGCATCGCATCTCATCGTATCCATATTGATTCTCCATCACCACCATACTACTTTGTACTGCATCGTATTATCTTCGCATTAAAACGTATTACATTGTATTGCATCCTATCAGTTCATGTTCAGTTCTTATTGATTCGCACATATCATCTTGAGGTAGACCCAATGTGGACCTCGATTATTTTTAGCAAAATATCACCACCATTCGCATGCAAACCCATTTTTACTTATTCGTATTGATTCTCCAAACTATTTGCCACAGTGGGATTGGGGCTTACAATCTGGCTGAAACGTCCAATTCGGCATACTGTATACGTCTAGGTCCCTGTTTGTTCAATGTTTTGGGGTCCCGTTGACCAATCAGGTTGTCGGATTGACAGTAGATTTATTTATTCTCTTTTAGGCTTGAGGAAGGTGTATCCGTACTATTACACATTCACTACTTACGTAAAACAGCGCTGGATTGGAAGGACTATTCTGGATGTGTTCACGTCAGAGTTTAAAGCATACTCTGCTGAAGATTATGTGAGTCTAATACATGTACATTGAATAGTCTTCAGTATAATAATAATGTGAACATTTCTATTGAGCCAAATCCACACTTGAAAGCATACTCACAGCACTACATTATTACCCAGTCAATGGATCTGTGTGCACCCAAATCCTTCTAAACTCCCTGGGGAGTATGCAACTCAAGCTGCCATTCAAGGCACTACCTTGTATTTCACTGCATTTATGGAAGAACTTGAATTCCTTGAATAAATTACATTTTCAGAGATCTGCAATAGAGAAAGGCAACGTAACGGCAGACGGGAGAAAGGTATCTGCTGACTTTGTTCTCAAGGACAACGTTCTGCTGGCTCACACTCTGCACAGGTAAGTAGACTGGCTGAGAACTTTCCATCCTGAGTGCTGTCGGTCGTGGCTTCAATCCCTGGTCACGTCATACCAAGACGTTAAAATCTTGTACTTGTTGTTCCCCTGCTTGGCGCTCAACATTATATGGGTAAAGCAAGGACTAATTAAAGTGCACATTTATATTGCACATTAGTACTTTCCACGCTCGAAATCGTCGCAAATGGGTGAAAGATTCCCGCAGCGACGTTAAACTCCATAATCACTCGCCCATGCTCGAAAGCAGCATGCTCGAACCGCTACATTGTGTTACCAATGTTAGTACATCTGTGTGCTCTCATGTTCCTTCTCATCTCCCTGGGGAATGTACAACCCAAGCTAGCATTCGAGGCGCTAGAAGGTTTTCATTCATATGCCCGTTTCATCCTTCCAGGTACCCATTCTCTAAATATACCTGTATCTCTGATTCTGTCTTACAGACATGAGAACCCAGTGATTGGCTGTCCTATTGATGTTATCTCACACACTGAGGACCTGATTGTGATAAACAAACCATGCTCCATCCCATGCCACCCTTGTGGGAAATACAGACACAACTCCATCGTCTTCATCCTTGGCAAGCAACTGGGATGTGCTAATCTCAGAAGTAGGACTCTCTAGCTTCTTTCTTATCTAATTAACATAGGTAACTCTACAAGACATTTTCTGTCAGATTTTTCGTTGGATATGGGTGAAAAATTCCCACAGTGACGTTAAACTCCATGCTCACTCACTCACTGTACTTTTAAATTTGTAATGGCTGAGTGAAGTCTTCAAGATTACTTTTCTTATTGAATGTTCCCCGCATTAGACACGCACCAAAGGTCCTATCTTTCTATCGCCAGACATCTATCGACTTGACCGACTCACCTCAGGTGTGCTCATTCTAGGCAAGACTAGCGAGGGTACCAAAGTTCTCGAGGATCAAGTTCTCAATAGACAAGTCCAGAAAGAGTATGTCTGCAGAGTGGTTGGAGATTTCCCAGAGTGAGTTATGCCATAAATTTACAATATTTATTATGTTAAAGTGTGCACACTATGACTAACTTTTTTTTAAAGAAGGTTACTTTAGTTAGGGTTGTGCCATTTCATACATGTCATTTAGATCTTGTCATTAGGAGATCTGATAGACCTGTCTATTATTTGGGAGAGAAATTTTGTAATGTATTTCTGAACTACAATAATTTTTTCATGGTTTTTATGTCTTTGTAATTATGTCTGAGATGAAATTTGGGAGATACAGTGTCCACTCTATATAAGGATGTTCGATACAGAGCGGATTCGGATATAAGGCTGGGTCAGACGTGGATCCCATTTTTATTTTTGTTATTTACCTGTACTATCGTATAAGACTGGTACTATGAGTATGTCATGGACCCCAAATTCAGCGTTATATTGAGGGGACACTGTATTATGTATAATTGTTTATGACAGGATGCTGATGAATAAATCACAATATGAATTCTTTCCCACAGCTAAGACCGTGAAGTGGACCACATAATAGTCAGTAGTCAATGGGAAGAGTGGAATAGTAGTATCCCATGTGTTATGTATGATGATTTACAATGGAATCGTCGCAAATGGGTGAAAGATTCCTGCAGCGACGTTAAACTCCATACAATGGAAAGAAAAGAGTTATTTTGATATTATACTTTTATTCAGTGTTTTGACAGGAAAAGTTAGCACTAACTTTATGGGCAGTTTTCCTTTATTGGTTCAGTACATGTAATACTTTTGACACTATGCTTTCAGTGGGAAGATTGAATGCAAAGAGGCACTTGGTGTCATATCTCCTAAACTTGGACTGTTTAGAGTCAGACCAGATGGCAAACAGAGTCATACCACCTTCCAGAAGATCAGCTACAATGGAAAGTCAAGTGTTGTCAAATGTGAGTGAAAGGCACTATAAAGGACCGTAATCTCAAATATGTACATGTATTTCTCATTCTTAACCCCTTAAGGCCCAGTGACTGTACAGAAGTCAAGCACATAATGTGCTCGTGTGTTCGTAATATAACTCGGATCAAATTAATTTTTGTTGTGTCTTG
>JAUTBQ010187826.1:5000-10527 GCA_032361185.1 Lepetodrilus ovalis | reverse complement strand
ATTTATTATAAATATCAAGTGTTGGGGACTTAGTATACCAGGAAATAACAACTTTGGGGTGTACAAATCAAACGTAAGTAGTCTCAGACTGAAATTTGTTTGGTCATTATCTAGGTCAATCAACCGTGATTGTATGCTTTTAAATGATAGAAACTGATGTATGATATTTCATTGTATATTTGAAAGCTATATCCAGTCACATTCTACAATATTGACCCAGTCATGATATAATTACAAAATAAGAAGAAAACTAAAAAAAACTATCAGATATATCTGAAGTGTCATGAGTTTTTTTCCAGTACCATACAAACTCACTGAAAGAGCATCTTTCAAGCATAGAAGACAAACTATCAACATCCCATCAAATAAAGAATTGGCAACTTTTGGTAACTGCCTGTCACCATAGTAACCATGGTAACATCATAGTGCCATCTGGAGTAACATTGTGGCATCATTGTAGTGTTGTTGTCCTGCAGTATTGTCATCAATGCATATGATATTGCTTCATGTTGTGCAAAGCATGTAACACTTTGGGTGAACATTCATACTGTTTGTCATTAGCCCAGATAGCACATTGCGTTTTCACAACATCGCTGGAATGGTATATGAGAAATATTATTTTATACATGTATATTGTCCAACTTCCTAATTTTATTGTACTAATATTTCACATGTTGCAAAAACATTTAATAACAACTTTATTGAAATTATTCAATCCAATGTTTGCTAAATGTCATGAAATATTATCAATATGTTATGAGAATGTTCTAAAATATTCATAATTCAGGGACATTTTCAAAACATGTAAACATGGCAATTTTATAGCCTAGGTTGTATTGTGGGAATGTTTATACAAAACATTTTGATATGGTAGTAATGCAAATGTGTCCATCCATTTGAACGTTGAGGCAACATTTAGTTTACACACAAACAAAATGTGTTGAGTTTTGTCTAGTGAATCGCTGAATGACAAAACAGTGAAGACCGTCTTACATGTACCGTATTATATCCTGCTAACATATCTATTTGGTCCTACTATTCGAGGTCCACTCATTGTAAGCATATTGATTTCCAAACATTTACCAGCTGTTTACCGGCGACTTTCCTCAGCACACGTGGATTTATTATGAAAAGTTGCCGGTGTCTATTTTTAGTTCTTCCGGTTTGTAATTTAGTTATACTGGTTCCGGGGCCGCGGATGTAGCCCACATCGATAGCTTCTAGCCCATGTTTCTAGGTTGGCAATTTTTGCACTGAAAGCTAACCGCCAATTTCTCCATTCCTAAACTCGGCTGGGCTAGCAAGCCGGGTCGCTGACATTTTTGGAGGCTTTATCTGTATATAATTGAATCATAGCAAACTGGGATCGCTTCAAAAGCCATTTTCTACCTCAACCCTGTTTGTGACATTGCCATAATCGCCGGCTAATCGGCAGCAGTGCAGCGGATTTCATAATTTCCACTTGGACTTTTATTTGGATCATTCCCGTTCACCGGCAGATCATTTGGAATACATTTCGTGGCAGCAGCATAACATCGGATTCTGTGTTTTTCTGTGCAATATCGTGTTTTATTCTCAAACCCATGAGTACATTGTTACGTCGCTGACACAATGCAGAGCCACGGTAGAACACCGGTTAAAAAAGTGCCCATTCATTTACAGGTAGGTCGTGTGACTACTGATTTAAATAGGTCCACCCTCAATGTTGTCTATCGTTACGAGAAGTGCTAATTCGGAAGAGTGACAAGCACGCGTGACCCAATATTTGCAATCAACAACATCGTGATAAGAAAGCTGGGTGATTTATGATGATGAGCTTATGTTGATTGGTCTGACTGCGATTGATACACAAACAATAGTATTGACCACTGAAGCGTTACCGTAAACCAGTAGTGACAGGTAAGAGTGGGAAAAGAAAGTGGGGCGCCGGGTTGGTGGTGGGATTATGGGGTATATTGAGGCATTCTGTTAGTAAAAGGAACATTGTTTAACAATACTGCACATTTGACAACAATGTATACATTTGTAACTATTTATGTTCCTATTAACTGTGACATTTTATACATTGTGTAAAATTTAGCAGGCAATAAAGAAACAATATTTAAACATCTTATACAATTTACAACAGTGTTTACTGCACACTACCATGACTACAATGTAATGTTACTGCAGGATTTTATACATTGTATGACAATGTAGTAACTATGTGTTATAAAATATATACTTTTAGGTATGCATTATCAGCAATATAACACCCTATTTACCAGGTACCAGGGTTCTTACAAAAACATATGTCTTGTAGTTGTAAACTAACTACAGATTTAACATGGTATGAAACCTAGCACATATCTCTTGAGGTCACATACAGTATATAACTTTCTGAGCTATGTGATTGAGGTCAGAAATATATATTGTAGCCTGACCTGTTTAACCATTATACCTATCATCATTATGTCTATCCATATTTTTTAACATATTGAACAATTATTGTTCATTCCCCTAACAAGCTGAAATATATGCAAGTTCATTTAGACAGTTATTATTATATTAATTTAATAATTGATTTCCTAAATATTTAATACTAGTACTATGCCTACTTATTCACATGGCCTGATGAAAATCACATTATTATTGATTACAGTATATTTCAAGCAAAATGGATAAAACTACATTATTTTTTGTTGTTGAAAATCTGTTCACTTACATTTTCAAGAAATACTGAGTATTCATTTAAGGCAACTCCACCTTAGCCTAGCTTGAACACTTAAGTTGAAGACTTTCTTCTCTGTGGACCTTACCTCTGTTTGCAGTATTCATGGTATTGGGTGTGTGCCCTACAAGTCAAATGTACAAATGATGTAATTTGACAGCATTGTGTGTAGATATGTCATTTGAGACTAAATGACATTGCACAGATGTCATTGCCTAATGTGTTTTATGCTTCCTTATTTAATGTCCTAAATCATGTAAATATAAATCACATCGGAATCCAAGAAACGTTATTAAAACTTTTTACATTGCAACAGTTACTCAGTTAACTCTTTAAATGCCAAATGGTGTGTATTATGATATCATCTATATTCATTCCTCATTAACTCGAGCTCGCGGCCATTAGCATGATTAACATGATTAAGAGCTTATGAAGACCACAGGGCTATTTGTATACTGGTGTTTTGATGTAATTATAGAAGTATGTGTATCGTGTAGCAGGAATAATTTGTATTAATTATTAAATCATGCATACAGCTGAGACCGGTTACATGGAATGTTTATGTACCTAGATATACCACGGCTGAAATGTGATGCTGCTGCCAATGTATATGGTATACTCCAGCTGAAATGTGATGTTTGTGTCAGGTTATTTATGTGCAAGCATCCATCATTTCCGAGCTTGAGAGTGCTTTGTTGATAAACCACCAAACTGTTTATCAAATTTATCAAAGTTCGCCTATCTTTTGGTAAGGAACATTGGTTACTGATAGCTGGATATGCTCCAAATGAGATCAGTTTATCAACTAAATAACATCAAAGGAATTGTTAGCAATAAAGGAATTGTTAGCAATAAATATTTGTTGATACTGTCAGTCAATCAGGTTTTAGAATAAAATAAAATAAATTAGGTTTACATTTATTGTTGGCATTGTAATTAAATAAACTAACATTTATTTTCTCCAGTGAAATTTAATCTCTTCATGCTCATAAAGTGCCATACTTCCATTTATGAAATTCATTTTGAAATTAAACCAAACTTCCAATTTTTATTTAATGATCATGCAATATTTGGAACTCTAATATCTTCTTTAATGCTATTTTACATGGTATTTCACAGACATGTTTATCGTTTGTGGTACTGTAGTTCACATCGACCTAGGGTAGTAATACATCTCACAGGCCTGCAAAGGACCACAACACCTTTTAGGAATCAATAATTCATATAAATGATTGATTTGGTGAACAATAGGCATGAAATAGGCGACACACTTGGCTTGTTCTGGCTGTATGGTTGTCTGTGTAAGAGAGAGTTGGTTGGAAGAGTGGGTTGGGGGGTTGGGGTGGGGGGTGGTGGCAGTAATTCTTTTAAGATACATCAAGTACATGTCCAAGTTGCTAGACAGCTGATTGATTTGGTCTGATGCACACTGGCTGTTTACAAATTGCGCTTAGTCAGAAACATGTACTTGTCCTTTAACTGTGTGAACAAGTTTTGTTTTTAATACTGACATTATTTTTTGGTGTAAATGGCAAAATCATTTGTTTTTAGTAAACATAAGTATAAGCAATTATATTTATATTATTAATGGAAGTTTTACTGAAAAGTTTCATCAATGATATATATTTTTTAATGTATTGCTGATGGTCCAAATGTTGATGTTAGCAATAACAAGTAGCTTTATCAACGTAGATGTAACTTTTTGCTATCTAAAGATTTATTTTGTCAGCTTTAGTATAACTCCAGAATGACATTTGATATTTGCTGTAGTAGCAGTGACCTTGACCTATATTCCATGAACTTGCATGTGGTTGTGTTGGCTTCCAATTTTGGCTCTGTCTTTTTTTTGGGGTTGTATTCAAATCACAACAGCTGCAGAGAAAGGTTCATGCTCTAAATAGCGAAAATGTGTCATCTATCGCTGCACATGGCTGTGAGCATTTTGTCTTTCTGTCTAGTACTAACTTCAACACGAGTTGCAATCATACCCAGCATGTTTTCAGTCATGCATGTAGCAGACCGGCGGCTTCATCACAAGACAGCGATATGCCATGTGTGCGTAATCACGTCCATAAACAGTTCCAGTGTCACACTGTGTCACGTGTCTCTGATGACATCAGCATCGGTGTCCCAAAGTCTACATCATTCCAAACTGGTTCCTGTAGTTTTGACAAGTCTGATGTAGAGATACCGTCATGGGTTTGAAGTGAAATGCATGTTGCTGACTCTTAGTACAAGATGTGTGGCTGAAAGCATCCCGCGGAGATGTTAAGCAACAAATCAGTTACTTGTTGCAATGCAAGATGTCCTGGGGGCCTATTTTCAAACATTCTTATGAAGAACATGCAGTACAGTGCCCCCTCGATATAACACTGTCCAATGCACTGCAGATTCGGATATAGCGCGGGGTCAGAAGTGGATCCCATTTTATTTTTTCATTATTTCCCTGTACTATCGTATAAGGCGGGTACTATAACGCGGGGTGGTGGTATGTCATCGACCCCAACATCAGCGTTATATCGAGGGGACACTGTACGTGCTATAGTCGAGGCATACATTGAGATTTATATGATTTTCTGCTATAGAATAGATAATAAAAACAAGAGTGCAAACCGATGTTCAGACTACAGTACGACTTCTGAAATGCAGGCATCAATATATTCCTCACCCCACCTTATACCATCTGCTTCCACCCTACCCCACCCGCCAGGATTTGTATACTTTGGCATCCATGGTTATTGTACAACATTAATGTCTGTTGACCAGCCCTATACCATGATTACAGCAGCACTTTCAGGATTCTACAAGATCTACTCG
>JAUTBQ010187815.1:0-10528 GCA_032361185.1 Lepetodrilus ovalis | reverse complement strand
ATTGTTCTTTCAGAATATGTAATAACCCCGATAGTGACCATTTTTCCCTATGCAAGTATGATCTTGCCCCTTTAAATGATGCACTTGTGTCCTACACTGGCAGGTGTAGGTTCCATCGCCATAGACAAATCAATACGATATAGCTGGAAACTGAATATTATGAAAACCGACCCATAATCCAAAATATGTCTATCTTACACGCCATACTCCTACCACCATCTATGCGAGACACATCTTTCTTTAACATGTAGGCAAGGTAAGTTATTATATTAACATGTAGGCGGGAGAGCTATTTGCACCAAGCATATTTCCTAGCGCCTGACGTATCAAATTAGACCTGAAGAATATGTAAGAAAGCGAGGAAGTCCGGTAAGACTGTTACGTGATCGATGGTGATTCAGTGGACTCGGGACCTACAGAAGGAAGACGTAAGCCAAGGAGAGAGCTGGTGGCTGGTGAAGCTCCTTCGGTGTAATTAATGTATGGTCAGTCGATATTATCTACAGTTCTGGTCTGGTCACGAGGGGTGGATTAATCTTGGTGGATCTATCATCCACCGTGGCTGGTGTTGAGATGGTGGTGCTAATCGGGGCGGTGGAGTTTCTGTACGCCTTTCTGGACGCAAACGTTCTAATTCAGATACAGGGTACACGTGTTTCCGAAGTACCCCGTACCTTGCCGACCAGTGTAATAAACTGACGTTTTGAGCATGTTTTAGGTGATAGATTTGGCAAATGATAAATATATATAATCCATTATTATTATTATTATTATTATTGTATACAAGCGTTTTAATCCAAGTTGAATGACTACTGCCATCTTTACAACCAAAAAAATACATAAAGCACTGTCAGTCTGTAGCAATTAGTTTACAGTAATAAGGTTGGCAGGGATTCAACAAAAAGTTTTTATACGGTATAATTCCACGCTGGCCTGCTTATGCCTGGGGCGAGAATCCGGAGCAACTATATCATACGGTACGACCCGCTAGCCACGACTGGTGCTCTTGGTCATAGCGCTCTGTACACAGACATGAACATGAACATTCCCCGTCTTCTTCACCGCAGAAAGGACGGGTCTCATAATTCGATGTTCTAACAGTGCTAACCCGCAACCTATGTCAGTTGCCATTGCTGAAGAGCATTGTATATATATGAGAAATTAAAGCCATGCTTTGAAGGCAAAGACAGATATTAATGAGAAGTACCTGATCATCTGATCCTTTCACGTATCAATCCAAATACAAAGGCATACAAGTAAGTCCTAAGTGCGTCAGTGATCGTAGATATTACACTAAATCCTATTAACGAATTGCAGATTATTTCTGTACGTACGTAGACTAGGTGCAAGTTCTGCTCACATCACGAGAGATCAGAGGCCTGCGGAATCGGCATGTAGCCATCTAGATTTGGAATAAACATGTACGCCGTGTCGTAGATGAGTAAAACAGGGCATTACGAGACCAATCCAATCATATTCAATAATGCGATTTGGAGGATCCCGACTATATCATATCGTTGGAATGTTATATATTAAAAAAAAATCAATATTTAGTATTTCCCTATAGCCATTTCTAATGATGTAATAGCAAATCAACTTGATCGAAAATTGCTTCGTAATGTTTCATAGCATGGATGTTGTGTCTCACCGAAAGGTTTTCGTGAATGTCCTCTTTTGGAGAGTTAGCATTTAGTTTTGTCACAGCAATCAATGTGCACACATTGATGTGTTATTTAAGCATATTCTAGAAAAAACACTGCGTTCGCGCATTAGAAACCTAAAGGCATGTGTTGACGACAAAATAACTTAAAAGTCGAGAACGGTGCATTAGAAAAATTGGTTTTAAAAATAGAGATCTTCAAAAATCGAAAACCACTCTAAAGGGAGTGATAAATCAAAGCTTTCATATAATTGAAATCTGGAATATGGATTGGCCAGCTCTCTATAGGTAAGCTCTAACCAGCTCTCTATAGGAAGATCTGACTATTGGGCACAGACACCTCCGAGCTGAAGGATGACCAACTAGCCGGTATCGATGTCCAGTCAATTGGCCCCTACTTACAACAGAGCCTTCTCAATTCAATGAGCCCTCCATCATTGTTTCAGACAAGTGGAGTGCTATCTAAACACAGCAGGCTTCTAATCCTGTCTGCCTGGTGCAGACCACATCGAAACCAACCTGCCCATAATATTGATGTCCACGTGCATAGCAATTACGTGGTCAATTCATAATTAGAAATGATCTGGGAAAATGAAATTCCAGCAGAAATACCTCAAGCATGTGACCACGATCGTGAGAGCTAACTGTCGGATGCCAATCTAATCTCCAGTTTATCGTCTCCTTACCGGCAAATGCTGATAGACTCCTCAAGATGTCCTTGTGGTGTTGACCAGCGACATGTCCCTGGTGTTGTTAGACGTGCAAATGCCATCCAGGATACCAACACAATTACCTGGTGTCACACTGGTTATCTAAAACATTCCAATTTACCGTAATGCCAATAGTTTAGGCAATAGTGTTTCCTAGTGTGCGTTCCTTCTAATCATGTCTCCAAAGAAGACGTGCAATGTAACAGCAATACATGTAGATAAGTTCAACCAGGGTTTAAAAGTTCATTAACACAACCAATATGCCACATACCGTATTATGGATACTTTACCGGATACTTTACTAAATGAGACAATTACTATATAACACGGAGCTACTACAGTTGGCAATATTCTCAACACAGCCATACACAATCTTAATACTAGTGCAGTATATATATGGTTGAATGATAAGTGAAACATGCAATGCAGAAGAAAAGGCATATAAACTTGAAGACATGTCTAAAAAATAACCTCAACTACGAATATGTCTATCAATTTATAGACCTATCTTCAAGGCTTTTATGACCAGAATACGAGCTTCTTCCATCCGATTTAACTGCATTCCTTCAGTTCCTAACAGACTGGTGTTCCTCTATTGGCGACGCCATAGTACCGACACGCAGCAAAGCATGCAATGGCCACCAGTCGGCGAGTTACACACAACCATCAATACTGAAGTTTACATTGGTGGAAAAATAATTAATTACATCCCAAAGTTCGCCCAGTGTTCGTTCCGTACACTTCTGTGTTTAAATTCCGACAACATGATCACGCCGTTAATTGAATTACCATCGACCACAAATCAAGAGGCGGAGCCATAACATGGCTGGAAGGAACTTCTTCTGAATTCTGAAGATGGGTACACGGGACGTCGGATCTGAGAGTGTCATCGAGCTGCCCCGCTTTAGCTTCGTGTCCTGCTGTAGCAATCCCTTGTCATACATGCCCGTGATCCTCCACTCAGCCAAATTTGATTCAACGTTACGGACAAAGACAGTGCGTGGTTCGTATCAATGGCTAAGATCCCATATCGGGGTGTTCGGTTAGACTGACCCATTAGTGTGGACAGCCGATCGTCCGGGTTGTTGATGGTCAACCGACCAATTTAGACCCAGAACGTGTCTGCAGCAATGGACTGAATAACGCGGTAAATCCCGAAGGTCGTACATATTGTTCAGGAGAGACGATAGTTGATAAGGTTAACTACTAGGAAGATCACAAAGCACGGTTAACTACCATGAAACTCGCCATCCAACTTACTGGTCCTTATATGGCAGCGGAGAGAGAGGGTAACTCTGTATAGATCTCCATCCACATGCTACAGAGTTGGTGTGTAGTCCCTCGACTCCGAACCTCGAATATTTCTTATTCTTTCTTTTTAATGGGGCGTAATTCATTATATGAGAAGCCTTGCATGCGATGCAATAGAACAGAATTAGATTGGTGTGATAAATCTAAACAGTGGTAAAGTTTGCGAAATGATTGCATTAAATTGATATAAATGTTTATAAACTGTTCTAAGCAAAGGTTTGTAGAGTGCTTTTTTTCTTTTGTATTCGCATGACACTTTGTTATAGCGATGCTTCTCATTATATAGGAGATTAGAAAATTCAATCTAACGATGCCATAGATAATCATGTCCAAACATACAGTTGGGAATATGTCCAGTATATGCCGTAGATCATAATAAATTGTAGACGCGTAATGAAAGTGAATTGATTATTGATTCAATTCAAAATAGAGAGTGATATGTGCAGTTTTACCCTGGTGATGCGTTGAGGCGTGTCTACGTATCGAACTCACGGAGCGTAGCTTTATTTAATTACAGATAGCCGTTTCATCAGAGGGATTCAAGTGTAATCCAAATGAAAGTATTGATATTATGAATTGATAATGACATAATACCGCCACAGTACCGCTGCCCTTGAATGGAGGCTCATGAAGTGGTTTTATACATACTTGTAATATAGCGAGCAGAAAATGACACACTGTTGAATAAATATTGATCTACTTATTTAGCAATGTTTTCTATATTGATCTACATCAAACAAATATTATACACAGTCAATCTTGACTCCAGTGTAGATGGAATCATGGAGGGATATTAACTATAGTCCTGTTTAAACAGGGATCAGTGGAATTTTTCTCTCGGCCCATTAACGATGATTGTATGGGTTCAAAATTTCTAGTTCGCTACGGCATTACATAAATAAAAAGAAAATATAGATAATAAAATAATTTTAAAAGGTCCATTGAAGTAAATATAACTGTATTCGCCACTTGTTTTTTAAACACAAACTGAATGATACGGACATTATGAGTTCATCAAATAAAAGGTAAACTATCGACACCATGCCCAGGATCGTCATCAGGATCGTCATGTGTGTAATGACAGGATCGTCATGTGTGTAATAACAGGATCGTCTTGTGAGGATCGTCTTGTGTGTAATGACAGGATCGTCTTGTGTGTAATGATAGGATCGTCATGTGTGTAATGACAGGATCGTCATATGTGTAATGACAGGATCGTCATGTGTGTAATAACTATTGTGAGGAGGCGCTCAATTTCCAGAAATAAACTTCAGAGAACCGTACGGACGTTAAATATTCACGCACTTCTGGGTCGAGCATAATGCCACAGTCCCGCGGTGTTCATACACATAGTTAAACCCATAAAACTTCGCTGGCACTGTTGTTGTCGTTGTTGGTGTTCTATATACCGGTAGAAATAGCGCCTGTAGTGGCGTGAAGTGTTTACGTGTTCACGACCAGATAAAGCAAAGTGAAACGCCGTATAATATTCCCAGTAGGAAATCCCAGCATTGCGAACATCGCTGGACATTGGCCCTACTGACCTTGGCATTAAGGGCGGTGAAATACATATAGTACATTTACTTGGTGCTTGAACTAGAACAGTATTTGCAATGGACTATTCAGGACATCATGACAAAATGACATCTACATATAGAAATACGTTCCATGGATGCCATCTGACTGTGGGAACAATGACTAGTGAAGACAATGACCAGTGAAGACAATGACTAGTGAAGACAATGACGTGAGCTTGTTTCATGAAAAGGAACAGGAGTTTTATTTCTCCATAATTACACAAGGTAATATAGAGAGCATACAACTTTACATTATAACATACATAAACCAAGTTTGATAAATTTTGAAAGCTATAGTAATAACGGTAAGCATTCAGAAAGCTTTGGGTTGTTTCTTGCACACATTCATACAGATAATCCAATGGTTATTTACGTTGACGTAGACTAATGGTAAATATGAGGGAAGAATAGGGCGATATGGTCCTTATGTGAATATCCGATACATGCATCATTATCTATACATCTTTACTGAAATCAGATAAAATTGAGGATGTCGTGTTGGACTGAAATTATCAGAACTACATTCATGTCCAATTTGTCTCGGTTTCAGAGGCCGTTTACCAAGGAAAGATTTATCGGGTATATAATAGGCTCCCAATAACTATTGGAATTGAGTAACAGGCAATGATGCACGCATGCATGTCAGGATCAATTAAAAAAAATCCCGACATTAATACAAATTTCATTGCAACTGAATCTATTTTGAATATACAGTTATTTAGATATTGACAACACCTGTCATGTAAATAACCGAGTAACGTATTGGAAGGTGTAACATTTCCTTAGCGCCTTCTTTCAAAATATTTATGCACGCCATGACGTACAGACAAAATCAACTCTCCTCTTTAATTATCAAACCTAAAACACTACACGGTCTTCAGATGATACTAAATGACGTTTAATAATGTTGCAATACTCTCCCGTAAATGAAATTGCGCAAACAATAGCAATATCCCCAGTCAAATTATCTGTTGGAATGTACATCATGCAATGGAATCAAGTATTCTAATGGAATGAAGACGTCGATGAAGCGCAAAACACATGCCGAGGCCCACGTAATTGAATTAGGTATATTAAATAAACTACTCTCGGCAGAAATGTCGATGGCTATAAAACAAGAAAAAAAAATGATTGAGGAGAGACCGCTACAGAAAGAAGCCTAGCTGGCTGCAAGATTATCGCTTTGGCAGGTCGCTCTTAGAAAGAAAGGCAAGGAAGACAAACACTGGCCCGTCTCTCATCAACATGACCAGTCACGCGAAACTCCATGAACCAACGATGATGTGAAGAAATAACTTCATGACCCAAGGGTCCGTAAATATCATAGGACGAGCCCGCAGGACAATCTCTGGTGGTTTACTATTGCCAACACTGCACGAGTGTTATATACATGTATGCACAGATTCCGTGATTGAGAACCATAGAACTGTTGCGACCATACGTTAATGCCTCCCATTCGCTTACAACAAGGTGACAGTTTTTCAGTTACGGGCTTAACGGACTTGATTCAATCTATTCAGGATACCTTTGATGATACCGATTCTCAGAACGCAATGATTTTTGAAAGCAATGATCGAGGTCAGCGCAACCTTTTATCGGCATTCTAAAAGCTGTAAGAACGTACAGCAGTAATCCAATTGATGAGTATTGTCTGAAAAGTTTTAATGACGAAAATATTATATTAATGTAAATCTATGTTCCTTCGAATAGCATTGTTCTAAATGCAAGACGACCACGATATATATGATTAATAATGCTAATAATAATAATAATAAACATAATAATAATAACAACAATAACAAACAAAAATAATAATAATAATAATAATAATAATAACAATAAATAATAATAATAATAACTACAATAATAACAATAATAATAACAATACTACTACTACTACTACTACTAATAATAATAATAATAAAAATAATAACAACAAAAATAGCAATAACACTAATAATAATAACAACAATAATAACAATACTACTACTAATACTAATAATAATAATAACAACAACAATAACAATAATAATAATACTAATAATAACAATACTACTAATAATGACACTACTACTACTACTAATAATAATAATAACAACAATCTACTACTACTACTACTACTACAATTAACAATATTAATAATAACAACAATAATAACAATAATACTATTAATAATAATAACAACAACAATAATAGCAATACTACTAATACTACTACTACAAATAATAATAATAACAACAATAATAACAATACTACTACTACTACTAAAAATAACAATAATAACAATAATAATACTAATAATAACAATAACAGTAATACTAATAATGCACATCTATACGGCGCCTATTCCTGTTCCGTGTTGTATACATGCTGATGGCGCAGAAGCAGCATCTTCGATCCATACACATCGGAGACATGATTTGTAATCGTTGACTATTAAATAATACTGCTAAGTAGATACATCGTTGTATCGTGATACACAAAGACGCTGTCTTGTACTTGTAGAGGTATCCCTGATGTCAGACAATGCAGATAACACAGATTACGGGGATACAAGCTTTGCCCGGGTCTTGTCAAACTTATAAATAAACATGGAAAATCGGACTTCAATACCATTACTGTAAAAGAGACAGATTTGTCTCGGGTTTTCTCTCAGATTCCCATCAATAACACATTCTGACAACAGATGAGACAGGTACAGCCCTTGATCCCATCCTACAGAAGACCGCCATCATCGCTGAATCAAACTTTTCTCCCTGTGTGTTTCATTGGCGGACATCGTTGACAAATTAAAGTGATAAAACACTGGCAATTTCTTTTACACGGCATATAATCAGTCACTGCCTTGCCTCAATATCTTTATCTTGTTCTAGACGACTGATCCAAGTTGGTTCAATAATGTGTATGTGTTGTAGTTACCACTTCTAGAGAGGAAATCGAAACCAGGACCGAACCATCTCCAAATGAAAAGTTTAAGTATCGCTCGAAGAAAGGTACAAATTATCTGACAGCGAGGGGTTTACGCTTCACAATTAACTAAGTCGTCTACGAAAGTTATTTCTGGGACTGCGGCAATGCTTATCGCGACAGATAAATACAGATGGCTGTAGCTAAACTCGAAAATTACGCCCATTAAAGTTTATTTTCAATGAGTATCGACAAGTGACTTTCGTTCGCTCAGTCTATTCCGTGCATACATGGGTTTGGACCATTGGCGTATTTGAAAGCAACTAGTGACCATGGGGAAATCGGATTTAAAGAATATTAAGGGTTAAAGGAAAGTGTTAACACTGTATTGATTTTATATTGTGTCATCCCGACATCTACAAATTCAATTCTATCAAAGTAATCCTTTTTCTGGAAGAGTTTCTAAGCTTGTTACAGGTGTAATGGCTTTCACAAACATGCACGTTTGTTCCATCTAAACCTCATTTTTGTTTTCGTTAAGGATATTTCTAAATTCAATGGCGCAATTGTCATCGGAAACAATTGATACAGGTACTCTTACAACTAGTGCCATTCACAGAGACGAGTCAGACAATACGTAGGAAATCTTCTTGGCACCACAATCCAATCGTGAAGGCATGGAAGCACGGCAGAGTTAGGTCCCCTTATACACGACTGTCGTAGGTTTATACTGCCATACAAATCACTTCCATTTCTTAATATGTTTGATGTTTCCTTCAGAAGAAATTCTAGAACGGAAAACATGAGGATCGGCGCGAGGAAAACATTTAGCATCTCGGTTTCTTGACCCGACCTATAACTGCTGGCGAACAGGGAGGTGGGAGAATAGTCTATGGAACGGATCGTTAAAGACATGTCAGTATACCATGTACAATACATCTTACATTACTTCCTTTGGTAGATAAGAATTAGCCTACACGTAATTGTAACACTAATGACTTCAAGAATAGAAATTCAACATTTCTGATTTTGAGGTTTTAACGTCCGCTTCCAGCATAGCTGATTTCGCAGACGGTGGAAGTATGATGTACTAGTATACTATATAGGTTGTAATACCTGTTGCAGACACATGCGTAATGATTTAACACTGGGGAAACAAATAATAGATGTAATTATAGATAAGCAATTAAAATCCAGTTAGACAGATATCAATGAATCGGTATCAATTATTTGCGAAAGACATTATTTTAAATTAAACTATAAAATATTTAAATAATCGCTGTCTCGCCTTCACGTTAGACACATCAACGTAGAAAATTTATGATTTTATCACAATCAACTTTTAAATAAAAACCTTCAGAGCTTGCTTGTTGGCTTTGATTGACGGACTTTGAAAGACCAACATTGGGAAAGGGACTTTCACTGTTCGGCTGTCCCAGACTTGTCTGCATGCCGCATAGTATTGATCCGGTTCCCAGTAGTGACACGCAATACCAAAAACAGTTAATTTGCATGTACGTGGGGGTGATGGTCCTGGAGCCTGCAGGCTAGGTCGGGCCGGGGTAATGGTTCCATGTTTGGTAAATGTACCATGTTAAGCAGGACCAGAGTACAAAGGGCTGGAATGCCGATGTCTGGGGGCTAAAACACAGAGACATGTAATTCTCATCGCTCAGTCAATATTGAGTAATGGCAAACAGCTCTTGTCTTCCTCATAGGGGCAATAAAAAGTTAGTCGTGAAAATAACGACTTTGTTTTATCGCGAGGTACTGCTGGAATTTGAAAACAGTATACGGGATGTAGCTCACGTTTCTACAACGGCGTGGTGGTGTAGTGTTGTAGTGGTGTAGTGTTGTAGTGTTGTCGTGTAGAGTTGAGGAGTGTTTAGACTAGACTGAGCTGGTCTACGTGCTGCGTCTAGAATGTGGAAACATGCCTTTTTACTTCTTAGTTTCAATATACGATAATGGAAGAGGGTGTCGCTTAACGCGTATGGCGAACTAATTCACTTTTACGTGGGTTTCATTCCTTACAGCCAGCAGGTGTAGTTGCAGATTATTGACGTTCATCGTGCACTTTGTAAATATTTGCACTATCATATCAATCAACCATTGCTAAACAGAGTTGGTGTTTCACGTTTTTCATGGACGAGAATAAACTACGTCATGAGTTGAAAAGGTAGTACCTCTGGATAAAATACATTGCAGAGTATGTTGAGAAAGCACTCCATGTAAATACAATATGCGAAAAGTTATTTAACAATGAGGTGTATTTCATATATTTCATATACAACTCTCTCTCTCTCTCTCTCTCTCTCTCTCTCTCTCTCTCTCTCTCCTCTCTCTCTCTCTCTCTCTCTCTC
>JAUTBQ010187804.1:0-10528 GCA_032361185.1 Lepetodrilus ovalis | reverse complement strand
GCTATGAGAACGCTACTTACTGCTATTGCAGCTAAAGATGGTAAAAGAGCAATACTAAAAATTCTTGATTAGTTGAGGGAGTTTTTTTTAATAGCGGAAATTGTTTCTGAGTTTAGAAAAAATGGTTCTGTTATTCTAAAATTACATACAGATTTTCCTCAACATTTTCTTGAGCTTGAAAATATATTTGTTGATTACTTTGGCAATACGAAAGAATTGTCCATAGATTTTGTTCAAGAAATTAACAATTCAATAGTTATTAAATTTAATAGATTTGATAGCATTGAAGATGTACAATTTTTAATTGGAAAAAAGTTATATATCGATTCTGAAAATCTTTATGAACTGCCAGACACCACTTACTATTTGCACGATTTGATTGGTTGCGATGTTTATAGAAATTCTTTGTTCTTTGGAAAATTGGTTGATGTACTTAATATACCTGGAAATGATGTTTACGTTATTGAAAACGATGACAGTAAACAAATTATGATTCCTGGAGTAGAAAAGTACTTTGATAATATAGATACGGAAAATCAAAAACTTTTTTTATCTGTAGAAAGTAAAATATTTAATTTTGATGAAGAGTAACTATAATGAGGATTGATATTATTAGTGCGGTTCCGGATTCATTGGATAGTATGCTCAATACCAGCATTGTTAGACGAGCACAAGATAAAAAAATAGTACAGATAGTTGTTCATAATTTAAGAGATTATTCATTGAATAAACAAAAACAAATTGATGATAAACCTTTTGGCGGTGGTCCGGGAATGTTACTAAAACCTGAACCTTTTTTTCTTTGTATAGAAAAGCTTTTAGATATACATAAATATGAACATATTATTTTTTGTACACCTGGCGGAAAAGTTTATAATCAATCGTTAGCAAATAAATTTTCGCTTGCGAAAAATATTATTATAATTACTGGACACTATAAAGGTATAGATGATAGAGTTCGGGAAAAGTTTGCAACAGAGGAAATATCAATTGGAAATTTTGTTCTAAGTGGTGGAGAATTACTAGCACTTATAATTACTGATTCAGTAGTTAGGTTACTTCCCGGAGTATTGGGAGATAGTGAATCGATGTTGCAAGATTCTTTTATGAATGGAGAAATTATTGAAGCTCCTTTTTATACAAGACCGGCTGAATATAGTGGAATGAAAGTTCCTGATGTTTTAATTTCAGGCAATGACAGTAAAATAAATGATTGGAAAGAATTACAGTCAAAAAAATTAACAAAAAAATGGAAAAAAATAAATAGTTTGGAGTAAATGATGGATAAATTAAAAGAAATAACAGCAGATCAGCAAAGAACTGACTATCCTAAATTTAATTCTGGTGATAGAATTAGATTGCACGTTCGTGTTATTGAAGGTGCAAAAGAAAGAATTCAGCAATTTGAAGGTGATGTAATTAGCATTAGAGGTGGTGGCAATAATAAAACTTTTACTGTTAGAAAAATTTCAAGTGGTGTTGGTGTGGAAAGGATATTTCCTTTCAACTCACCAAAAATTGCTAAGATAGATTTAATTAGACAAGGTAAAGTTAGAAGAGCAAAACTTTATTACTTAAGAGAACTTTCTGGCAAGGCTGCACGTATTAAACCTAGAAATGTAAGATAGTTTTAATATCTTTTTTAATTTTTAAGTCCGGTACTTTACCGGACTTTTTTAATTTTAAATTGTAATGAACTTAATAATACCAAATAATTTTTTTTCTGCACTTTTTGCATTGTGTGCAAAAGATAAGCAAGACTTAAATTTAATTATAAAAGAATCTTCGCTAATTACTAGAGAACTTTTTGCAATAGAAAATAGTATTGCACTAATTCCTTCACTTGATTTGATTCAGCATAAAAATTTGTTTGTTTCAAAAAAATATGCAATTACTTTTACTGATGAACTTTCAAATTCCTACTTGTATTTTTCCTCATTATCAAAAGCTCTTAGTAGTTTGTACTTGCGAGGTGATGTTTCATCAAATGAGGTACTACTTTCAAAAATTATTCTTAAGGAAAAATTTGATCTTTCACCTGAAATTTTATTAGATACAAATGAAGTTTTTCTATCTGATAAAACATATTTAATATCAGGAAGTAATAACTGGATAGAAAATAAATTCGAGAAGGCAGTAAGTTTTTCCGAATACATTTCCGAATCTCTTGATGCCCCTTACATAAATTTTGTATTGGCTTCGAAGAATGAACAAGTACTGAAAGAATTTACAGCTTCTCTTGGTAAGCTAAATCTAATATTAGGAAGTAAATTAGATTCATTTTTAGTACAATTGGATTACTCAGAAGAGACTAAGTTTTTTATCAAAGAAACAATTGCATCAATTTCTTTTGACACAACAGACAAAGATAATTTTGCTCTAAATGAATTATTACAACTGGTTTACTTCCATCAAGTTTATGATAAATTGATTGATGTTAAATTTCGGTAAGTGATTTAATCTAAAAATTGCATCAATTAAATTAGTAGTAAGAATGGTTACTTTTTAATATTCTTCCTATTGGATATAATACTTTAAACTTAAATAGTGGAACATTTAGGAAGTTATATTGTAAACTAAATATATCTATCTCAAAATTTAGTATTGCCAGTTTTGAGTTGCTTTTTTAACACCAGAAATATATCTTTAGGGTTTGTTTTGCGGAAGTGGTGAAATTGGTAGACACGCTATCTTGAGGGGGTAGTGCTCGAAAGGGCATGCGGGTTCAAGTCCCGCTTTCCGCACAAGTAATTTTATTTAACAATAAAGGATAAACTAATGAACAAAATCTCAATAGTATTTTCTATCTTCTTTTTTTTAGCAACACTTAGTTTTGCACAAGAAGCTAGTATGAGTAATGAAGCTGCAAAGCTATATAACGCAGGATATTCAGCTTATAAAAGTGGTGATTATAGTGGAGCTGTAAATAAATTTAAATCAGGGCTAGAAATAGAGAAGCACTATAAACTATATTTTTATGTTGGTCAGTCATTTAGAAAACAAAATAAGTATGATGAAGCTATTCAAAACTACAATTTAGCACTAGCAGCTAAAGCTGATTATTATCAAGCTCATTTTTATATGGCTTCTTGTTTATTCAGTCAGAAGAAATATGACGATGCAAAAGCAGCTTTTGAAAAGACTAAGACATTAACAGAAAATAAAAAAGTTATTAGGAGCTGTGATAAGAACATATCTAAATGTAAATCAAAAGTATTGTATCCAATTTTAGTGGAAGCTAAAAAACAAAAGGATGCCAAAAATTATAATGCTTCTATTAAGAATTATAAGAAGTATCTTGAAGGAACAAAGAGTGAAGTTGCTCATGTAGGGTTAGCAGAAATTTATGTTGAAACTGGGAAATACGAAGATGCTCTTCAGGCTGCGGATGCTGCAATTAATTCTAGAGAAAGAAGATCCAAAGTTCCTAAAGGGGCAGCTTATTTTTTCAAAGCACTCGCATTTAAGGGACTTCAAGAAACTGCAAAAGCACGAGAGTATTTTAATAAAGCTGTAAAAGATAAAGTCTATAAAGATAGATGTAATTATGAACTTAAATATTTAAAGTAGAACTAACAAAAATAAATATATAATTATAAGTCTAATCGCTTTTTAGGATTAGACTTTTTATATAATAATTCCTATCTATATTACAATTACTTCACTAAATAAAAACTAAAACAAAAAAATAAAGCAATTGATATATTATTTATTTGAAATTATAAAATCTTAACCCATTATAAACAAACAAGTTAATTGGATAATATAATAATTCTCTTTAACTTGTATGCAATGTTATTATTTTTATTCTATAACTATAATGTCTTTGATTGGAACTCTTTTTATTTATTATTCGTTTAATTGATTATGACGAGAGAATTATTAACAAAAATGAAAACTTTGAAATTACTATATATATTATATTTCTTTAATGTAGCTATTTTGTTTGCACAAAACAACTTTGAACTTTATACGGCTGCAATGGAAAATTTTGACAAAAGTGAGTATTCGAAAGCTATAGATGCATTTAAGCAAATAGTTTCTTGTACTGAAGTTGATAATAAAGTATTAGCATCTTCTGAATATTATATTGCTGAATGCCTGCTTGGAATGAAACAAGAAGCGGGAGCCATTTCTCAATTAGAACATTTTATTTCTGAATATCAAAATTCGCGTTTAAGAGAATCTGCATTGTACAAGTTGGGTAGTATTCAATTCAACAGGAAAAATTTTAGTCAAGCAATAAATCCTTTAGCAAAATTAGTTAGCGAATATCCTTGGTCGTTAAATATTGGTTCTGCTTATTATCTAATTGGCAACTCTTATATAAATCAAAATGATATGGTAAGTGCAGAAAGATTTTTTAAAACTGCAGTATCTTCAAATCGAAAAAATTATTTTGCGGATT
Source organism: Lepetodrilus ovalis (assembly GCA_032361185.1). Lineage (NCBI taxonomy): Eukaryota > Metazoa > Mollusca > Gastropoda > Lepetellida > Lepetodrilidae > Lepetodrilus > Lepetodrilus ovalis. The sequence goes on along the minus strand of JAUTBQ010187804.1, from coordinate 6,120 downwards.
ATAGTATTTATTCGTTAGCTAATTTATATGAGCAAAAAGGTGATTATAATAATGCAGTTAAGTATTATGATAAGCTTCTAGGATTCTATTCTAAAAGTAAGTTGGCACCAAAAGCACAAGTGAGAATTGGTGTTTGCTATTTTAACTTAAGGGAATATGATAATGCTGTTTTAGAACTGTCAGATCCACTTATTGAAAAGCTTTCAGCTGATGATAAGAATGAAGCAGATTTTATTTTAGCAAATACTTTTTATAGGCTAAAGGAATATCAAAATGCTTCTAATACTTATAAAAGAATTTTAAGTAATTCACCAAAAACACAAATGGTAAATAAAATTCGTTATGGATTAGCTTGGATAAATTTTCAAAATGGGAAATATGCTAATGCTTATAATCTTTTTAATGAGCTTGCTTATAATAGTGATGATTCATTAGCAAGTAAAGCTTTATACTGGAGTGGAGAATCAAAACGATACGCTGGAGAAAATGAAGAAGCTATTAGGATTCATAAACGCTTTGCTGCCAAGTATCCCAACCATCCATTAGCTGAAAGTGTTAGACTGAATATTGGAATTAGTAAATTCAAAGAAAATAGTTTTACAGATTCAGAAGAAACTTTAAAAAAATCAGCAAATTCAAATAATCCACATACAAGAGCAAAATCTCTAACATTACTTGGTGAAATTAATTTACGAAAAAAAGAATATAAAACTTCAAGTGAATATTTTAAGCGTGGATTGATGGTTAGACAAATTGCAAAAGAACTAAAAGATAGATGTCATTTAGGTCTTGGAGTTTCTTATTTCTTTCTAAAAAATAATACTAAAGCATTGCAAGAATTTAAACAGATTGATTTAACTTCAACAAATGTAGATGCTAATAAATTAAATTTCTATTTAGGTGAAACAAATTTTTTCTTAGGGAATTATTCACAAGCTATAAGAAATTATATAAAAGTAGTAACTACTGATAGAAAACTTGCAAAAAATTCCATCTATGGTAAAGCATATTCTTATTTTAATTTAAAAAAATATGTCAAAGCTGAGTTTTTGTTTAATGATTTTATTTCAAAGTATAAGAGTGATAAAAGAAAAGTAGAATGTGAATTAAGATTAGCTGATTGTTATTATGGAACTAAAGATTTTGCAAAAGCTAGTTCACACTATAAAAATGTTTTAATGAATACTAATGAGTTTTCTAAGGATGAAAGAGCATTTTTCAATTATGCTCAATCTCTATTCAAATATGGTGACGCTACTGCAGCAATCGATGTATTGGATGATATTCAGTTAAAATTTCCAAATTCGAAATATGCTGATGATTCTCAGTATTTAATTGGCTGGATATTTTTTCAACGTTCTGAATTTGATAATGCAATTTCTAGCTACAAAAAATTATTTGAACAATATCCTAATTCGCCAACTTTACCAATTGCTTATTATTCTATTGGAGATTCATACTTTAATAAAGGTGATTATAATAAAGCAATTAAAAATTATAAAAAAGTTATTTCAAAGTTTCCTAATTCTCAATATGTGTATGACGCAGTTAACGGAATACAGTACTGTTACATAGTACAAGATAAGCAAGTAGAAGCAGTTAGGTTTTTAGATAAATTCATTCTAAAGAATAGCGGACAAAGTTTTATTGATAAAGTTAGGTTTAAAAAAGCTGAAATTCTCTATAATTCTAGTGAGTATAGTGCGGCAGTAACAAGTTATGGAAGCATAATTGACAATCATCCAAATAGTAAACTTGTGCCAAGTGCATATTATTGGATGGGGAAAAGCGAAGTTCAAAATGGAAATCTTGATAAAGCAATAAACTATTTTGAAGTTGTAAGAGGTACATCTCTTGATTCTGAGATTGGTTTCAATTCGGTTTTAGAAGCTGGTAAAATATATAGAGAAAAGAAAAATATAACTGATGAAATTAATTTGTATGATGAAGTAATTCTAAAATTAGAGAATCCTAAAAAAATAGCAGAAATAAACTATATGAAAGCTGAAGCTTATTTGGAGAATGATAACATTCCTTTTGCTTACAAAGTATTAAATGAAATTATTAGTAAACCTCCAAACGGGTCATTATTTTACCATAAAGCAGAAATTGAATTAGGTCTTTTAGAGCTAGTAAGAGGAAATTATCAAAATGCATTAGAATTATTTGATGACGTTAGTAAAAATAGAAAAGATGATATTGCCGCTCAAGCTCTTTATTACAAGGGTGTTGCTCAGTTTGATAAAACTAGTTTTAATGAAGCAATTGAGACATTTATAAAAGTTAGGTCACTTTATGCTTCTTATGATGAGTGGTATTCTAAATCATTAATGAAACTTGGAGATTCTTATGTGGAAATTGGTGATAGAGCTAATGCAGTAGAAATGTATAGAGGGGTACTTAAGAAACATCCGAGAGATTTATTGGGTAAAGAAGCTAAAGAAAAATTAGATACATTATGAAAAAAATAATTTTAACAATAATATTGTTTAATGTTATTTGTTTTGCACAAGAGCAAACAAAAACACAAAGTATTGAATTGCCTGATTTTGTAATTACTGGAATTCAAAATGTAAGTCTTCCTAAAATTCAAAAGAAGCAACCGGATTTTATTCCTTTATTATCTAAGGATTTTTTTAATCCAACATTTCCAGGAGAAGAGGAAATTCCCTTAGAGATGCCAAAATTAAAAGTTGAACAAGTTAACATTCATAATCAAGTTCAAAAAACAAATGCACTCATTAAAGTTAGTGCCGGTAAGCATACTTGGCCTTCCGGAGAGTTTTATTATAACGATTGGGCAGATGATCTCTCGTATAAGTTACATTTATATGGGTTAAGGGAGTTAAACTATATTGATAATGCGGGGTTAAATTATGCTGGGGGTGAAATTGGGTCAAGATATTTTATAAATCAAGATGCAGATTTCTTACCGGGGCTGGAAATAAACCTTAATGGCGATTATAGAATTGAATCGTATAACTTTTATGGTTCTAAAATCCCGAATATTAATCGTAGAACTAATTTTGGAAATGGAGTTTTGTCATTTAATTATGATAATAAAAGTAAAATTAATTTTGGGTTAGATATAAGAGATAAGTATTACAAACAAAAAGATGATGACACTAAGGAAAATGTAATTGTAACTAATGCATATATACAATATAAAATAAGAAATTTAGTATTTGATCTTAAAGGATCTTTTCTAAACCAATCTTTAATATCTTCATTGCCGAATTTAGAAAGTTCTAACAATTACAATAGTATTGCTACCATTGGGGTTACACCTTTTAATGGTTTTTTTGTTAGAGGAGGATTATACTTTTCTAAAAGTGGTAATAATAGATTTATCACACCATTGGCCTTTGCAAGCTTAAGGATGAATAAGAATTTTACTTTATTTGGAGAATTTTCTCCATATACGGAACTACTTACTGTAAGAGATTTTGTTAGAAGAAATAGATATTATAACTTAAACACTTTTGCAAGCACTTTTGTTGAAAATAAAATTAATATAAAAGTTGCACTAAGGTTTGATTATAATAAAAATATTGAAGTAATAGGTGGTGGTGGATATAAAAAATCTACCAATAGCATATATTTTATTGATGATTTTAAAAAAGGTTTTTTTGATATATATCTAGATGATATAAAAAATACTTATGTCTTTCTTAATGCCTTGTTAAGGGAGAGTAAAGTAGGGGACTTTTATGCTGAACTCAGGGTCGAAGATATTGAAGGAACTACTAAAAAGAAAATCCCTTATACCCCTACATTTTTAGCAAAACTTTCTCATATATTTAATTGGTCAAATAAGTTTGGTACTAGAATAGATCTTGATTACTCAGACGGAGCATATTATGATAGAGACAATACTGGGGAATTACCAAGAAAAGTTAATCTTTCATTTTCTTTATATTATAAAATATTCAATAATTTTAATTTAACTTTACAATTAGAAAATATACTCAATAATAAATACTATTATTACTCTGATTATGAAGCTAAGCCTTTTGATGCACTAATGGGATTTGAATATAGGTGGTAAATTTATGAATTTGGAAAGGTATGGAAAATGACTATTGAAAAGTTAGAAGCTAAAATAGCCGAGTTACTTAATACAGATGATTCAGATAAGAGTGCTATTTTCTTATTATTTAAGAGGAAATTAGTAGAATGTCTTAATATTGGGGAGGCACTTAAATTAAATAATTTAGGTGTGTTTCAGTTAAAAGAACAAATAAGCAGTAATAATAAATCTGAAAATGAAGTTGTGCTAATATTTTCACCAGAAAATAAAGGCAAAAAAAAGGAATCATTATTCTTAACTATCGAAGTAAATGCAAATAGAAAAAAGATAACTGAGTTTGATGAAAAAGTTTTTAGTATTGGAATAGGTAAGCCAATTCTACCTATTGGAATTTTAGATAAAGATGGTGATGGAGTCGCTGTTGAAATATCGCTGGAAGAAAAAATTACAGATCTTATTTCTATATCAGAAAAAGTTGAAAATTTTGATTTATGGGATGATTATTTAGATGGGAAACAATCAACAATTAGTTTAATGGATGTAGAAGAGGAAAGTGGGGATTTAGATAAGTATTTACAAGATGAAAGTGTATCACCAAACCCAAGTGATTTTATTGAAATTAATGAAGAAGAGTTGCTAGCAGAATTTGAGAATTCTGAAATATTTAATGATAACAAAATTGAAGTTGAAGAACTCCTTGATACAATATCTAGTGTAGATGATCAAGCATTAGTTGAAGCAGTAAGTAGTGAAAATATAATAGAGAATATTGAGGAAGTTAATAATACAACAATTTTGAAAGATGAATTGGCTGTCGGTGAATTTAGGAGTATAGAAAGCGAAATTGAAGAAAATCTTAATATATCAAAACTAAATGATGAACTTATAGAAGATGAAGTAAAAGTAGATAATAATTATGAAGAGAAAAAAACAAAAACTAAAATTTTAACTGAAGATGTTCTTGAAGAAAAAACTATTGAAATTTTAGAAGAAGTTCTAGCTGAAAATGAAGAACTGATTTCTGATTTTGAAGAAATTAGTGATGAAACTAAAAATAAATTTTATAATGATGAAGAAAATGATACAGTTGAAGAAGAAGTAGAGATAGAAAAAACAAATAATTATGAAGAAGATGTTTTACCAGAATTAAATAATGAACAAAATAATACACAAGAGAGTACTGCTATGGCACACCCAGGAATGAAGAATTTTAAGAAAGGTTATAGTCCAACAATTATAGCTTTAATTGTTGCTTTTTTTATTGTTGGAGCTATTGGTCTTTATTATCTGTTTTTTGATAACCCGACATGGTTATATGATCCAAATGAAGTTGAAATCTCTCTTTCTGAAAAACATACTAAAGAATTTGAAGAAGCAAAAAGGAAAGCCTTAAAGCTAGAAGAAACAAAAGGTGAGATAAGTGAAGCAGAAAAAGATACTAGTGAAAAGGGTGTTAATACATTGAAACAAAAAGAAAAAACAATTGTAAAAAGTGAAGAATCTAAAAAAGCTGAGAAAACTAATTCCAGTAATAATACAATTACTTCAAAGAAAAATAAAGTAAAGAAAAATAAAAAAGTTAGTAAACCAAAAGTAATAAAATCTAAGTCTAATAATTCTAAAAAGGTTTTTAATAATATCTTTTTTGATGGAACCAGTTATTCGATACAAATATCTTCTTGGAGAGATATAGGCACAGCTGAGAAGGAAGCAGCTAGGATTAGAAAAAAAGGTTATTCTACTTATGTTATGGAAGCATTTATTCCTAAGTATAATTCAAATTGGTATAGAGTAAGAATTGGAGATGTTGCAACACTTGATAAAGCAAAATCTATTCAACAAACAGTAAAATAAATTTAACAACTAGGATAAATAATGTCATTAATATCGATACTTTCAAAAGGTGGCTGGATTATGTTGCCACTACTTCTTACATCTTTTATTGCACTTGTAATTATTATTGAGAGATATATTGTAATAAGAAGATCAAGACTTAATGTTCCTGCTTTTTTGGTAAAAATGAGAGGAATGTTAATTAAGAAAGATGTTTCAGGTGCAATAAGTTATTGCATTGAAGAAAATTCTTCTGC
>JAUTBQ010187803.1:0-23605 GCA_032361185.1 Lepetodrilus ovalis | reverse complement strand
TCACTACTAACTTCATCAACTTCAAAGACAACATGAACTGATATGAATGTACGGTTTGGGACAAGTTCTACAGTCTTAAAATCAATCATATTTTGATGCCAAACACCTTTTGGAATTTGAATTCGTGTCTTTGTTCTAGATAGTTTGATGCTACGATTGATGTCTATATTTGTTGTTTGGTTCCCAAAGACAACATTGTTCATCGTCCCTGGTTTCTTATAACTAGGAGGTCTTGGAACTCCTTTGAAACCATCTTTGTTTTTATTGTACTTCTTTATCAAAGCAAAGAAAGACTTGTAGTCTTTGTCTAGTCTCTTTAATACCTGCTGTGTTGTCTGTGATGGCAACCGTCTGTAGTTCACTTCACCATCTAAGTTTGTTATGGTCTTCATCACTTTGTCCATATGATTGTAGTTCAAATATTCACCAGTCTTATCATAATGGGTTCTGATGTAGTGTAGAGTCTGGTTATACAAGTCATTACTAGCATGAAAGTACTCTTTCAATTCATCATTGTAAGGAATTCTAAAGGTTCTTGTTAGTATCATTTGGTGTAGTATAATGTAGTAGGCTTAAAGGAAAATAAATTACATCACCACAACTTACAACTACCAAGACATAATTTAATCAGACTTTAAGGTTCTATCATATATAATACATGTTACAACCAAAAGAAGGTTGAACAAAAACAAACAAGAAGGAAAACACAGATGGCAAAATTCAGAGACCTAAAAGGACTTGAAGCACAGACAGAGTTGGAGACATTGACACCAGGCAAAGTTGCTAAAGCATTAGGAGAGGGTTCAGAAGAGGCAGAAGCTTCAGCACCATCAAACTTATTCCAAGCCAAGAAGACAACAGTGTTGTCAACAGCAGATGAAGCTAAAAAATCAGATTCAGGTGCAGGTGATGGAGTCGAGAAGAAGGAAAAGAAGAAGAAGGAAAAGAAGAAGGAGAAGTCTTCAACGGAACTAGACGAAACCATAAAAGCAATCGTCGACGGTGAAGAAGATGTTGTATATCCAACAAATATGACTGAAGTTATTGATTTAGATTTAACACCAGCAACAAGAGTATCATTACTCAAAGCGTGGGTTACAAAATATAGACAAGACTATTTAGGAACATCGGAACCAATCAAGCTCCCATCACTTGTAGGCGAATGTGATTCAAAAGAAGAGATGTTAGCTGGAATCAAAACAGTGATTGCCGAAGTGAACGCTAAGATAACAACTTATGCGGAGTTGAATGAAGAGTGTGGATGTGAGGTCTACAACTTACAAAAAGAGTCTGAGAGACTAGTTGCTACAAACATATGGTTGTTGAGATTGATTTCAACATCTGATGAGTTAGCGGTATAACAAAAACAAATTAAGAAGGTTGATATAATATGAGCACTCCAATTGTAACAAAGATGTTAATAGGCCAACAGGTAGGGAAGTATAAAGAGTTTGTTAATAACAACAAGGATAGTATCAAGGTAGTAGATTTTTCTACTACCTATGGTATATTTGATGTTACGGCAGAAGGTGATTTTAAAGATACAGAACGTGGTGGTAGCATACCAGATTTTGAAGTTAAAACATACAACGTCAAAAACATACTAGGGCTCTACACCTTGATTGAGCAAGAGTATAGCAATCCAAACTTCTATGGTATGTTGATGTTGGACGAAAGTAAACATCCATTCAATATTTTATCATACAACTTTTACAGGAAGTTTACTAAATTCAAAGGTCGGACTGACTTTGATGTGTTCGTCTATTATGTAAAAGGTACTCCAAAACTAAATAATAAAATATATCAGAAAGCAGTTGATATGGTATTTGGTTTAGATATACTAGACTTCAACATCACGGTTGAATCAGATGGTGATGTTGAATTATACTTCAAAACACCAAAACACCTAGAAGATTATGGGTTACATCTATCGGACTATCACATAAAAGTTAATGATACTCCAGAGCAACAAGCGGTAACATTAGATGAGGCGTGGTTGTGGGAGTGTGATGTTGTTAGTGAGGGTGACATGATGTCATCAGAGTTACTCAAGAACCCTTGGGCAGTTGAGTGTTCTATCATCGATTCAGGAATAGTCATCCCGGCATATGGTTGGTTCAGACATTCAGAAGGAACAGTAAAACCTCTAATATGTAGCACCCTACACCCAAACATATCATCTGACGGTGGTAGTTACTGTACCGGTTCAAACCTGAAATATTCTGTGACTGGAGTTGCCGAGCTAACATATGGAAACTTAACATCCCCTATGAACACTAGCATATGGAAAGGTAACAGCTATGAAATAGCCAAAGCATTTATCAGAGTATACTGGGAAGTGTTACAGACACTAGACCTAGACTAAGGAGGCAGGAACAAGATGTTAAACATATCAAGTATGAACACATACATTAAAAAGATGATGAAAATTGATATTCTAGCATATATCAACAGAACCAAAATACAAACATTAATGGCTCTTACGTTTGTTGGCTTCTGGTTCGTTCTCTTCGTCGTATATTTAACGATATACATCCCATTCACATTGATGATGGCATTGCCGTTAGTGTTTAAGTTGTTGTTTGTGTCGTTGATGTTGTTTGTTGTTTACTTAAAGCTAGTTGTTGTAAGACCAGATAAAAACAGTAAAGGTAAAGGAACTAGATGTTAACTAAAAGAGAACTAGATGTTTTAGCAACACATAATGGAAAACATGTGGTAGATAAAATCATAGAGACTGAAAACATCTTCTATGGTTCTAGCCTACCTGTTGTAATCAATAATGTGTTGATGACAACCGACTCTAAGGCGCTAAGGACACAAGTCATGACATCATACAAAGAGTGTGTGTACAAAAAAGGTATGGATAAGATGGAACTATTCATAGACCCAGAGAAACTATCAAAGGCACTGAAAGGGTTAAACACACTTGCTGATATCAAACTTGATCTGAGGGACTCCAATATTGAGGGGAAGAAGTTTAGAGACATGCAGGCTGAATTGATGCTGAGCATCATTCTTGGGAAGGAACTCCACCCTGAAGGTGTTGAGTAGGCTAAACAGCATCCATACATCAACGTAACATAGCCTACAATCAATTTTAAACTCTTTAGAGTATAATGGGTTACCCAAGACACAGAAATTGATTGTAGGCGATTGTAGGATAACAAATAAAAAGGTTGAAATAGATGAATGAAGAAATCATAACACCCCATCAGACCATAGCCAGCATAGAAGCTTTCTATAAACATCAGACCAAACCACTACTAAAGAAGAAACCAGATACTTCAATACACTCACTACCCGGCATGACCTACTTAGGGTCTACTACTAAAGGTGACTTGATGAGGATAGATTTCCCAACACACACATCAGTATACCTACAGATGAGTAGAGAGTATACAGCTGTTATCAACTTCTTCGAAGGGAAGACCCAAACGGGGTCTGATTGTTTTGGGTTTGAATTTGAAGAAGTACCAACTAGTGGTGGGATGCTAAGAGTAGGAAAGTTGTTTAGTGATTTATAACAGGGCGAGACAAACAAAAGGAGGATATAGAAGATGACAGCTAAAAGGCAGTACGATTTCGTCGATTTATGTAAGTTTAGAGATAAGGTAGACAATCAACTAAATCTAAATTATAATGCTGGAAAAATATATACAGCTTATAAGGGTGGGTTAGACTTGGGTGTATGGATGTCTAGGAAGGCCAACATCGATTTAAATATCATACAGTTTCAAACATATGATGCTAACGACACAGAGCCGAAACTACTGAACCAAACTATGAAGGCGGATATAGGAGACATCATATTTGTTGATGACATCATTGACACTGGCGACACAGCTTTAGAATGCATCAAACTGATAATCAGGGTCGAAGAGCTTACAGAAGAGGAATATCATAGGATTAAAGTTGTAACATCGTTTATAACACCTATAGCACTAGCAAAAGTATATGATGCATTCAGAGGATGTGAAATAATACTGGACCTTATAAAATACAACTCGGATTGGATAGTATTTCCATCGGAACCAGAATACAAACAACAACAGACACAACAACAGACAATCAAAAGAATACCAATCAAATATATAGAAGATGTTGATGTGATACCAACCGATGGTTCTGGAGTACCCCCAGATATGATTAAAGAAAGAACGATGGACAGACTAAGGTCTGGAGGGCTTGGGATGTTTGCTAGACTTGCTAAAGAATTCGATGCCTGTGTAGAGGGTAGCATCACAAGACAAGAGATGATAGACATTATATCATTAGACGCACCTTCACTCCAACCAAATTCAGTGGTTTCCAAATATGCGGCGGGTATGTGGCTGATTAAGTATGGGGACAGAGGAATCATCAAACGGTTTTATGAGAGAAGCAACGGAGCGACCCTAACAGTTGAAGTAGAGAATGTGTTCAATGTCCTCAAGCTCTAGTGAGGTGGGTGGTTATAGAGGTTTCAACATAACATCTCTAGATAGCATCAAAGAGTTGCTAAACATACCAGATAACTTGGTTGATTTGTCTGTCCCCAGGATTTGGGTCAACTATATGAACCTAGAGGGGGTTGTTGCTATATCATCCACTAAAGATTACGGGCTACAGCTAATGGCCAGAACTATAGTGGACGGTGAAGACTGTGAACAGGACCTTTTAGACCTATTCGATGCTGTAGAGTTCAGAGCATCACAAACAAACAGAAAGGATTAACATGACTATGTTGGACGTTATAGAAATTAGAGATATGATTAAGGGGATATCATCCTCTAAAGCAAAGAAGGATACACTACTTACATATCTACACACAAAAACAGCAGAAGATTTATACATCTTCAAAGAGTTGTTGGGTTATATATACAGCCCGAGGGTAGTGTTAGGAGTTTCGGGTGCCACTATAAAGAAGGAAGTCGATGTAGGTGTAGGTGACATGACTTTAGAAGAGCTACTAGGTGTGTTAAGTGAACCAATCAACCAATCAACCATAAAAACAAAGCTACTAGTAGGTAGTGATATAACGAAACAGCTACTGGTAGAGATATACAATAGGAAGCTACCCTGGGGGTTAGATGTAAAATCGATAAACAAAGTGATGGTTGAATTTGAAGGCGAACCCTTAATATACAAGCCAAACTATATGAGGTGTTCTATATGGGATGATGCTACTGCCTACACGGCGGAGTGGCCGATGATAGCCCAAGTCAAGGCCGACTCAGAATTTGTCAATATTTTTATTAGAGATGACGTTGCATCATATGAATCTAGGTCGGGTAAGACGTTAGATGTCTCCGATACGTTGATTAAGGCACCATCAACAATGAAAGTAGTAGAGCCGATGGTGTTGAATGGGGAGTTGATGGTAGGTGGAGCGAAGACAAGAGAGCAGAATAGAAGTTTGATATCGAGCTACTTATCAAGAGCTACTACAGAAGCTAAGATGAAAGCCGATATGGCTGTAGCAAAACCAAATTCATATAGGAAGAAGCATATAGATATGCTGGATAAGTTACATGAGTGGAGGACTACTGAAAGCAACCTATATGTGACTTTATGGGATATGATTCCAGAAGTAGATTATATAGAAGGTGAATGTAACATCAAGTATAGTGAAAGGCTATCCGACTTAGAGTTGTTGTGTGAAGATGTGGATGATAGCATATATGCTATAGTGGAAGGGAAGACAGTATACAACAAACAAGATGTGGATGACTATCTGAAAGAAGTGTTGGGTCGAGGTGAAGAAGGGCTTGTTATAAAAGATGAGGAGTTGTTGTGGGCTGATGGCACAAGCAAAAAGCAGTTCAAAGCTAAAGACATAGCCACTTTCGAGATGGTAGTTGTTGGATTCAATCCAGGTGAAGGGAAGTATGTGGGTGGGATAGGCTCAATCATCATAGAATCATCAGACAAACAAGTCAGAGCCAGTTGTGCTGGGTTGAGTGATGCAATGCGTGGGATGATGAGAGTTGATGAGACAAACTCGGCAAAGGGTATAAAACCACAACCTGGATTCGACCCAGAGGAGTTGTTCCCTATAGGCTCTATCATCTCTGTGACAGCCACTGGAGTCTCGTTAGCCAAAGGTGCCACCATACATAGCCTGACGTACCCTAGGCTCGACTCTGTTAGACCAGACAAGGATGTGGCCGACGATATAAGCTACATCAAATCTTTGTTTAGGAGAGCGTGACACAAACAACACACACTTAATGTAAATCCTTGTATACAAATAAGGAGCTACAAAATGACTATAAAAGAAGTGAATGACGCAATCAACTTCGTGCAGGCTGGAGAGCCTTTGAATGGCGGTGGGAACAACACTCCTGATGTGTTGAACCGACCACTGAAAGAGTTCATCGAAGCAATCATGCCGGTAATCAATGCCAGTAATCAAGATTTATCCGACTATGCTAAGACGGCAGACCTACCAGCGGCGCAAGATATAAGTGGTATTGGTACAAACAAAACAGCGATATCTAAAAATGCTAAGGCTATAAAAGCAAACAAGAAATCCATAACTGATATGGGATTCAAGATAGTTGCTAAACATTATGAGATTACAAAGTCTTGGGCAGAAGGTGAACAACCCGCCCTAAAAGAGTTAGGAACTACTGTGTTTGTTGATGACCCTGTTAAGTGGGAGTCGGAGAAGGCCGGCCTAACAAACTACACATACAATGGTTGTAAGATGGAGCTTAAATTATCATGGGAAGGTGAAAATCATTATGTTTCGGCAAAAATAGCAAAACCTGATATCGGGACAGATGTGTTCGTAACCAACAAAGACAGTATAATGATGTTAATACAAAAAGGTGGTGCCTGCTTACATATGGTGGTTGACATCAACCATGATGAGAATAGTTGTAGCTTCAGAATGAGCTCTGTTCGTAGAGACAATGGTAATGAGGATAAAACTTTGAAACTAAGGTATGTTAAATACTATCCATGCTTTGTGGCAGTAGTTAAAAAATAATGAAGCCAAACCAGAAGTATAGAGTCAAAGCTGCCTCTGGTAGGTGGGTTAACTTTGATGGTATCAAAAAGGTACAGTCTAACTATAACTATACTTTAGAGCTATCAGATGATAATGTGTTACGGTGTACCGCCAATCATAGAATTGTTGTTGGGAAGACCAAAAGTGGAAAAGTCATTAGAAGGGCGTTTAAACTGAAAGTAGGTGATAAGGTATCCAATGGGTCAAGAATAACTGCCATCAGCGTAAATGAGTCCAATGAGGCTTACTACGACCTCATAGGAGTTGATGGCAACCATCTATACACAACACCAGATGGAATAGAGCATCATAACTGTGATGAGATGGCCTGGGTAGAGGACAAAAAGATAAAAGCATTCCTCGATTCAGCTATGCCGGCACTATCTTCTGGCAAAGACACTAAAATCCTATTCATCTCAACGGCAAATGGATACAACGAATTCTATAAATATGCTTCTAATGCCAAGGCACTGAATGAGACTGATATAGAATGTAGTGATACAAATGGATTCGGGTATAGAGAATATGATTACACCTGTGTTGAAGGTAGAGACGAAGAGTGGTTCAACAAGAAGGTATCTGAAGAAGGAATACTATCAGCCAATAGAAACTATAGAGTTAAGTTCCTAGGCTCTGGGGATACCTTAGTTGGGGCTGACCAGTTACTTGATATCAAGGGTGGTTGTATAGACCCTTTAGACACTTATGACTTGGCCCATCATGATTTTAAGATATTCGAATACCCAATCAAAGGTGACCCAAGCATAGTATACACCATTGGAGTAGATTCAAACAAGATATCAGCTACCTCAGCATCAACAGTCGACCATGCATCGGTCCAGGTATTGAAGGTTGATTTAACTAATAGACATATCACACAAGTGGCATCCCTAAGAACGCTAGACCTACATTATACAGAGTTGGCTGAGATAGCCTATCATATAGGGTCATACTACAATGATGGTTGGGTGATGGTAGAGAACAACTCAGAGGGGCAGGGAATAGTGAACGACTTACAAGATGTGTGGGACTATCCTAACATCTACTCAACTAGCAAACGATATGATGTGTTGGGATTTAGAACCACCAAAGCTACTAGGTCAGTTGGGGTTGGAAACCTTCGGAAACTACTAAGGGAGAATATCTTCACATTCTACGACCATGATGTAGTGATGAAGGAACTATTCAATTTCGTCAAGAACAGCAAAGGCAAGTTTGAAGCACAAACAGCTGACGACACAGACGATGCAATCATGGCAATCATCGCGGCTCTATATTGGATGCAAGATAATATGAATGAGCTGGATGTGACTATACATGATTTCATAGACAAAACTAAAGACTTATCCGAGTTGAAGATAACAGAGAACGTAGGAGAAGAAGAAGAGGTAGCTGGTTTCTTCTTTGGCGGGATGTCGTAGGCCTTGACCCTCCCCATTAAATGTAAATTGTAACACATAGCACACAAAAGGAAAACGATGTCTAAAAATGGATACAATACAGTCGACTACCTAGACACACCGGCAGTACTAAAGCAGGCTGGATTCAGATATGACCAAAGAAAGGACATGGCTGTAGATAAAGACAACAACAAAGTGTCTTTGAAGACATATAGCATCGAACACGCTATCTTGATGTTGAATAGCCTGAAGTATTGTAAAGACACGATAGACTGTTACAAACTTAGAGACTGCAAGAAGTGCGTAGAATGCAGAGACAGCTCTAAGCTGACTGATGGCTTTAGGCTAATCAACTGCACCAACATGCGACGTTGTGAAAATTGCAAGAACTGTGATGACTGCCAAGACTGTTCTGGTCTAAACAACGAAGCCGGCAAAAAAAGACTCAGAAAGTAGACCTTGTAGATGGCTAAGAAGGTAACCCTAAAAACAAAGATGGGCAAACAATTGTCCCTGGAGTGGTGGAACACTACCATCCAACAGTATCAGAACAACAAGACCTTCGAGGCTAGACGCTACAACAAGATGAACCGGAGGCACATAGCTCCAGGTGCACTGATAGCATACAAATATCAAGCTAAAGGAGCTAGCAAGTTGCCTTTCTGGGACAAGAACCCATTGGTTGTGTTGTTTAGTGAGAACGGTAGGTACTTCGTAGGGTTAAATCTACACTACATCCACCCAAAGTTTAGACCCACGTTGTTGAAGTATGTTATAAAGCTGAATAAGTTGAGAATCAAGAAAGACAGGAGATTCCATTTGGAGTGGAGAGACCTGAAAACATTCATCACAAGAAACAACCTAAAGATTTCAATTAGGAAGTATATCAAAGGTCGGATGAGTAGTGTAACTTACATCCGCCCTAAAGAATGGGTGTATGCGGCACAACTACCATCGGAGAAGTTTGTCTTCAACGGCAGTATGGACCGAGACAAACTGTACCAGTTGATACAGCACACGGGCAAGAGAGGGTAGTTAGTTTAATCAGTTCTTAAGGGTTCTTTAAATAAACTAAAGCATCAATATACAAGGATTTCAGATGAAGATTGGGCAGATGGTGGTGAATGTTGCAGAGCGAGGGTTTCAACCAATAAACATAAAGCTAGACAGAAACACAGAGACATTCGTAAATCTGAATGCTAGGCAGTTTGGCCTAGATAATCATATCAGACTTGTATGCTGTCCAACAAAGAAGAATAAACACATAGTGGTTTTTGACGGTGAGGGTTACAAAAAGGGTTGGGTCGTCCCTACAAACGGGGATTCCGACTCGGTACAACAGCACATCAGAGAGTGGGTCAACAAACGCCAGTCGTTCTTAGACAAGTATTGGGAAGAAGGCTACGACATGACCCTAGAAGATGTGAAGGCTGGCCTGAAATGATACTTTTAGAAGGAAAAGAGCACAAAAGAGCCTTAGCTTGGGGTCTTAAGAATGCACTGTATCTATCATACAAACAAGGCTCACATGGCCCAAGAATCAAAATACTTGTATCTCCAAGCAAATCATCAAAATCATATGATAATACTATTTCTTTGTCTATATCAGCCAAGCCGGTGGTAGTTGAAGGTGATGCTACAAAGATATCGTCAAGTAACATCGAACTGGTGAGGGGCTGGGTGAAAATAAACCACAAAGTTTTGATGGAGTACTGGCACAAGGGTGTAATAATTGACTATGATGAATTTATAGATAGCCTAAAACACGCCTAACAATCTACCCTTAAGCTTGTTTCCTTTAAAATACAATCAAAAAGGAAAGATATTGGCTACTTTACCAAAGAGGAACAGCATAAGAAGTAGAGAGGTGACCCTAATGTCAGGTGACACCATCAAAATACACCCATGGACGAACAGACAGATGTTAAACTATGAAGACGTTAAGGCAGTGTTGGAAGATAAGGTGGAAAACAAGTCAATAGATTACTCAGAATACAAACAACAAGTAGAGAAGAAGTTGTTTGAGATACTGGTTAATCCAAACATCAACCAAATGGATGAATCCACCAAGCCAATAGGTGAATCTATTGCTGATGCTGAGCGGATGATGATTTTTGTTGAGTGCTACAAACTATCTAGAGGGCCTATAGTAGAAATATTCTATGATTGTGGTGTAGAGAAATGTAAAGCTAAATCAACACATAAATTCAACCTATCAGATAAAGCACATTACACATACGTCCCATTATCAACAACCCAGGTGAAATTCAAGTTTGGTGAAGAAGATATAGTGTTGTCCTTACAGAAATCAACTTATAGAAGATTCAAAGATGATAAGGTAACAGATGAGGCTGGTAGAAACACAAAGGAGATACTGTCGTATATCGAAACTATGAAGGTAGGTGATGATGAGATAACCACCAAAGACCATTCACTAGATGATTTGCTACAATGGGTATATGAAGAGGCTGAAGATGGTTTATGGCGAGAGGTAGCGACTAAGGTGACAAAACAGATACCAACACTCAAATTCCAATATCACTTCTCGTGTAGTAGGTGCAAACATAAAGAAGATAAGCCAACAACATTCCCAGGCCTGCCGGATTTTTCCTTAGGGCTGTTCTAAGTGGTGGTGTAATATCTCTATATGAGAATATATACCAACTGAAGAAGTTAGGGTCCTGGAACATAGATGAGGTGTTAGACTTACCACCTCTAGACTTCGAGTTCTTTGTGAATAGAACTCAGAAGGACTTACAAAACCAACAGTAAATACAGTTACATAACAAAACTATAGAAAAAGGAAAGATAAAATGGCAAAAGCAGTAGCATCGTTCATAGGAACAAAGAGCTTAACATTAGATGGCAAGACAGTTGAAGTAACAGGTGGGGATGAGTTTGAGGTCGATGATGAAATAGTTGTAGCATATACAAGCTGTTTCCATATTCCGGGTGATGGGATGCTTAACGAGCCAGCTGTGGAACCAGCCAAAGCAGAAAAGAAAGCAGAGAAGAAGGAACCAGCCAAAGCAGACAAGAAGACAGAGAAGAAAGAACCAGCCAAAGCAGAGAAGAAAGAACCAGCAAAAGCAGAGAAGAAGAAGTAGTAGTATGTCAAACATCAAGATATCTAAACACAACTTACAACCAAAAGTAGACAAGGAGAAGATATTCGATGTAAAAGAGAATATGGTGCAGGAAGCATCGGCCATTTATGGTAGACCAGCATTCTTTATCCAACAGTCTCATGCGGTAGTTGATGACGTCTTGATGGAAATAGTCTCTAAGAAGTTCGAGACTAAGAATATGCTACAACTATTCTACATGAATGATGAAGACTCGGCAGCAATGGATGGTAGTATGGTATATGGCGGATTCAACATGATGCCATTATACAATAAAATCATTCATGTGCCTGTTGGATGGTTCAAGTTGAAGAATATAGTGCCTAGATCAGGTGACTTGATTTATCTGCCAACCAACAACCAAGAAGAGATGTTGTTTGAAATAGTCAAAGACCCGGTAAAAGAACAGACCAGAGATAACAACGTAAACAATGGTAGGCGCTTCGCATACCAACTATTCATGAAACTATACACCAACAACAGAGGTAATGTAGATATAGATGGAGACTTTGGGATAATAACATCAGATGCAGATGAAGATTTAGTGGAACTAGAGGCGGCACTAACCTCGTTAGAGACTCCAGAATACACCCAACCACAGAAGCTAATCAAAAGAGATAAAGAGATATCTAAGAAGAAGGTAGTAAAAGAGACAACCTCACAGTTTGATAATCTGGATTAATACAAACTTTAAGGTTCTTCAATTATAATACTTTTAATCATTTCGCTGATATCTTTGATATCTTTGAGTTTAGGGGGGATATACATGAAAATCAAAATAGTACTAACTGAATCAATCAACCTTAAAATCGTCCTTAAAGACATCTTAGTCATTTTAGGTGTCGCCAATACTCCCATCACAGTCAGCTACGTCAGCAACAACACCTACACCATAGGGTGTGTACCAAACAAAGAGTGCTCTAAAGATAGTTGTGATACTACTACAAAACTACTACACAAGCATTTGGCAGACGTAGCCGATGAGAATGGGTGGACGGTGTCTCTTGGGTAGAGCATATAAACAAGGCAGAGTCAGAGTCACTAAAGCAGAGAATGGATACGCACTAGATGAAGGTATAGTCATATATCGTTCATCATATGAACATAAAGCAATAAATATTATCACAAGGTTGTATAAGGCTGGTAGAATACAGTCATGGAGATATGAAACAGATGTGTTCCAGTACGTGTACGATGTTGATGGGAAAGAACATAGATACTTTATGGATTATACTGTGACGATGGTTGATGGGACTGTAGTGTTTATAGAGGTAAAACCATGGAGCGAAACACAACCACCAAGGAAAGGCAGAAACCAGAAACCAGAAACATTCGAGCGTGCGATGTTAACATACATCAAGAATATGAATAAATGGGATGCTGTGACGAAGTGGTGTGACCATGAGAACAGTAAGTTGGGGTACATAAAGTATAAGTTTGCTAAATGGACCGAGATAGAGTTGGGGATTGGAAAAATCAAGCGGACTGCAAACCAAGTTATACGAAGCAAACAGAAGAAGAAGTGATTCACCACTAGTAAATCGTAGCATAACTCAAGACACCATAAAAAAGGGACAAACATATGGAAAATATATTCGAGCGATTGGCTAAAACGTTCTTCAACAAACCACAGCAGAAAACAACTGAGGAGGATGGGTCATTTGAGCACGAAGCCCATCAGCAATACTTGGGCACACATTTTGGGTATTCTGGCAGAATCGCTACCAAACAACAACATAACACAAGGAAAAGCTTGAGTCAAGCAGAGCATCTACAAACGATGGTGCCAACTTGGAGGAGAATATCTAAGATACCTGAAGTAGTAGATGTGTTGGAAGACACAGTAAACTCGATATTATCTGGGAGCGGTGATAACCATAACCATATACCAATAGACTTCAAGAAGAGCTCAGCATTAAATGATGCATCTAAGAAGAAAATCATAGAGAAATGGGACAAGGTACTATCACTACTTGATTGGGATGATCAGGCATATTATATCATACTATCATATCTTGTTGATGGAAGACAACAGTGCCAAGTTATATATGATGAAGGAGATAAGGTCACAAACGGGATTGTAAGCCTGAAGTTGATGAGTCCACTAGGGCTGTTAAAGGTCACTGAAGATGATGATTCAGTCAAATATGTATATGGAGCTACTTCAGGGATGACTTCTTCATCATCGGTGGAGTTTGATGAAGAACAGTTTGTTCAAGTTGAATCCCCTGAAGTAGATTACATGACTGGAGTTAAAGTCCCATACATTCATAATGCTATCAAAGCAATCAACAACATGGTGAACATAGAAGACTCTATGGTGTTAGTTAGATTCATGAAAGGGATAAAGCTTAGGATATGGAACGTCAATGTTGGTAGGCTATCAACCAAACTAGCAAACCAATTTGTAGGTGAAGTTGAGAAGGCAGTGAATGTTGACCTGAAATATAATTCAACTACTGGAGAGTTCGATTCCAAGAAAGGTATTTCTAGTGTATTCCAAGACTTCTTGTTCCCTTCAAAGAATGGAGAACAAACATCGGTTGATGTAGTCGATGGTGACACAGCACTACTTGAAGGCACAGACCACGAACTATTCATGAAGAAGATGTATAAGGCACTACACCAACCAGTGTCTAGGTTATCTGATGTTCCTACAATAGAATATGATAGTATGGATATCCTAAAGGATGAAGAGACATTCAATAAATTCATCAGCAGACTTAGGGTTGAGGTGAAGACCTTCTTATTCGAAATACTTAGAAGAGAGTTGGTGTCTACTGGAATCATCAAAGACGGGTCATGGGAAGAAGTGAGAGGTGGGATGTTTATCTCATGGGGTGACAAATCAAACATCATCCAAAGAGTGCAGATGGAACTATGGTCAAAGAAAGCAGACACATTAGTGGACTTGAAAGATTCTGGTATAGCAGGAAACGTGTTATCGTATGAAACCATATACAAAGATATCTTAGGGTTTACTGAAGGTGATATAGATGAAGAGATGAAGAGAATAGCATCCGAGAAGAAAGATGTAAAATGGGAAGCATTGTACAATACAGATGATGACTAAGTAGAGAAAGGAAGAAGATGGTAGTAATCGGAGTTGACCAATCAATCACAGGTACAGGTGTAGTTGTTATTGATACATCAAAGGATATCAAATCTGGAGAATATATTATACATAGTGAGATTATATCGGTACCATCTGAAATAATCAAGTTTTGTAAGTTATATGAATTGCCTATATCGGAGACTAAGCCGTATAAAGCTGACCTTATAGATGAGCAAGGCAAACCAAAGGCTAAGAAGGCTGGTGAAAGAACAAAAGCAGACAAGGCGCTATTCAAAGTTAGCACCGAGACTAGGATATGGACTATAACTAAAACTATAGATAAAATCATCAGAACCCATAACCCAGAGATGTTGTTGCTTGAAGGGATAGCATTTTCAGGTTCTGGGATGGTAGCTACCTTAGGAAGATTGTCTGGCTATATAGAGGCTACAGCTAAAGCAAACAGACTAGACCTACATATTGTTGTAGCAACAACCCTGAAGAAGTTTGCTACCGGTGTTGGAAATGCGGACAAAGAGATGATGTATCACGCTATAGATGATGCCATCATCCCACCACTACTAGACCATATCCCAGAAAAGAGTGAGAATGATGTAGTTGATGCATATCACCTTGCCAGGTATAGTGAAGTAGTAGAAACATTTAAAGGGATATCATGAATATAAAATCTATAACAGACGCAACACAGCTTTTTGCTTGGTATAGGACTGCAGCCGGAATATTTGACAACTATAGTAGGAAGTTTGGAACGTATGGGGACGTTGATGCTACAATAGCCTCGTTGAATGCCTACGCAGCCAACTTCTCTAAGTCTAACGCATATACATTGGTGTTACCATTACCTAGTTTCTTGCCAAACACTAACTTTCAAGACATGTTGCAGGTGTTTGGTAAGGCAGTGTCTGTTCCATCTACATCACTAGGGGAGAAAACAACCTTTGTAGGGACTACTAGAAGAAGTACTCAAGGAGTAGTAGTCACAGACAACTTCACAATCACCTTGAACGATACATCAACTAACTTCTTCCATAATCTATTTTCTACATGGCAACATGCCAGGATAGCAAATATGAGTGGTAATGGGAAGGCTGGAGCTATCCAATACTACCCGGAAGAGTTTACAACAGATGCTTCTATATTTAGGAAGGTTCCATCTGGTGAAGATATACGTCAGGTTTATGGTATGGCAAACATCTACCCGCTAACTGTAGGCGATTTAAGATATGATGAGGATGCAACAGACCAACTACAAGTATTTGATGTGACTTTTCATGTAGATAATCTAATCCACTACCCAGTCACATCACCAGGAGTTTGATTATGCATCCAAAAGAGAAGAGATATCATGGATTATACATAGGTGAGGTTAGAGCGACAAATGACCCATCAACAGATGGTAGAGTTAGGGTGATGATAAATGGAATCAACCAAGACACCCCAACAGACAACCAACTACCTTGGGCTAAAGTTGGAATGGGTTTTGGAGTTGAAGACACTTCAATCCCACAACCAGGCACAAAAGTTTATGTGATGTTCCTACATGGGGACATAGATGTTCCTATAGTTGTTGCTAGGGTTGTAGCCGGTGGAGACATCAAAGAAGAGAGCAACAATGAACAAAGCAAATACTTCAAGAAGAGAAACGATAGCCTAGTAGGTGATGAGCCAGCTCCAAGGAAGTCAATATATCCTAACACATCTACTATCTCCGGCACAAACTATGCTATGACATTTGTTGATGATGAAGGTGCTCCAGCCATCAAAATGCAGACACTACTTGGGTGCTACTATGAAATAGTCGGGAAAGACATCAATACAAAGGCTGTAGGGGGTCGTAATTCAATAACAGTAGGTTCTGAGTACCATAATATAGGGTCTGACCTTACGGCGATTGTAGGCGGTAACTACAGCATCGATGTTAGTGGTGGGATGAAAATCAAAGTTAGTGAGTTGGTTGTAGATGGAGACATCACATGCACCGGAACAGTGAAAGCTACAACTGATGTGGTTGCTGGGCTTATCTCGTTAACCAAACACAAACATCCAGTCCCTGGTATAACACCTGGCCCAGGTGCTACAGTGGCTAGCGTACCAATACCTTAAAAAAAGAGAGCACATGGGAACAAAACAAATAACAACAGCAATAGTAGTAGGGGACGAGTTGTCTCCGGCACTAGATGCGTTAGACGAACCGGAATTAACAACAGAAGAGAAACAGATGCTAGTGGAAGAGATGCTAGCCAAATTCAACAAGAAGATGTATGACTATGATTTAGACATAGACCTAGACTCGGAGTCTGACTACATCAAAGATTACAAGTTGGCTCGAGGGGCTATCCTAGATTCAATGGACAAAGCAAAAGTGATTGGTGATATACTGTTAAACATGTTAGCGGCGTTCCCAGATAGTTTGACTGTAGCCGAGATGATGCAGGATAACATCAAACTCATACAAACATCAGCCAAAGCAATCATCCAACTACATAATGACTTCTCTAAGAACAAACAAGGGTTCTTGTCGAACCAGAAACTGAAAAAGGATGTTGAAGAAGACGATGTGGATGATGTTGAATCAAAAATCACCGAGATGCTAAAGGAAAAAGGTATACTTTTCAAATAGTAGTTGAGAGCTAGCTACACAAAATCAAAATATAGGGGAGAAAAACAACAAAATGCAAGGTAAATTGATAGATTTCGGGCTGACGCTACAAAGTGTGGAAGATGTGAAGATATTCTTTGGGGATTATGATGGGATACAACGATACGATAGGTTCAAATATCCAGTCTCTAAGAAGCTAATAGCAATTCAGCAAGCCCAAAAATGGTTTCCAAAAGAGCTAAACTATTCAAAAGACAAAGCATCCATGGCTACTATGGGTTCTGGGATGAAGAAGTTGTATCAATATAACCTTGGATTTCAGACTGTTGCTGACTCTTTGGCTAATAGGTTCTTAGACAACATCTACTCAACACTCATCACATCACCTGAGTGGGAGAATGTAATCAAATGGCAATCTAACTTCGAACTACTACACTCAGAGTCATATAGCCATACAGTTAGGGAAGTAGAACCAGATGCAGAATTATTCTTCGATGAAGTGTTGGCGGTACCTGAAATCCAGGCACGACTACAACATGAGGTGGAAATATTCTCAGACTTAGAGAGGAGGCTGGAAGAGGTAGCCGACGATGAGCTAGAGAAGATGTTCATCATCCTAGAAGCTACCTTGGCACAGTATGTGTTGGAGAACATCAGATTCATCATATCCTTCTTGTACACTTTCAAGATAAACAAGATGACCGAGAATGGTATCTTAGGGACAGCCAACTCTATAGGGTTAATCCTAAACGATGAGACCATCCACGCAATCATATTCATGCACATCATCAAGATATTGAAGAAAGAGAAGTCTGAAGGGTTCACAGAGTGCTTCAAGCCAGGTCCAAACAGAGATAGGTTCGTAGCTATACTCAAAAACTTATACACCACAGTGATAGATTCAGAGATGGAGTGGTTTGAATTCTTGTCAAGCATAGAAGATATTGATGGGATGACTACTAAGTCCACAAGAGAGTTCCTACACTTTTATGCCAACCAATCACTAAGACGGATAGGTGAAGATGAACTATTTGATTCTGTTGATGATACACAGGAGCTTGTGATGTTTTTCGAAGAGGCAAGAAATATTAATGGGAAGAAGGTCCTCGCTCAAGAAAATGATTTGCTAAGCTACTCAATCGGAGCACTAGCAGACAAAAATCCAAACCATGATGAGGATTACAAGAAGATGTTAGAAAATAAAATGGAAGAGATGGAGTTAGGTTAGCACCTTAGGTACAGGCTAAACAGCATCCGTGCATCAACGTAACATAGCCTACAATCAAAAACAATAGCTTCAGAGTATAATGGGTTACCTTACATGGTAAAATTGATTGTAGGCGATTTTAGGATAACAAACAAAAAAGGAGAGTGAAAGATATGAAACAACAACAACAGCCAACAACCACACTAAAAGATTTAACACGGAAAGTGACAATCATCAAACGGCATGGCTCCAAGGAACCATTCTCAAAGGCAAAGTTGAATAAATGCTGTATATGGGCAACAGATGGGAATGAGACTACAGCAAATGAGTTGATGGAGTCTACACACCAAAGGCTGAAAGATGAAATTCATATAAGCAAGATGTATAGGGCACTTATAGACAATGCTGTGTCAAAGATATCAAGACTAACTCCACATTATGCAGTTGTTGCATCTAAGTTGGAGTTGTTAGAAATCTACTCAGCCTCATATGGGATGAAGGACAAGACATACCCACCACTAGGTGATGTGTTGAAGAAAGGTGTAGCAACTAAAACCTACAACAGAGACATATACAACAAGTGGAGTGAAGAAGAGATTGATGAGCTTGGTGCATACCTAGTACAAGAGCGAGATTACTTGTATAGTCACTCGGCTTTGATTCAATTCAATGGGAAGTATTGTAAGAAGTATTCCAAAAGGAAGAAGTTGGAACTACCACAACATACTTACATGAGAGTTGCGATGGGCCTAACATACAACTTAGAAGATAAGGTGATGTTTGCCAAAAGACTATATGACATCATCTCATTACATGTTTGGACTTTCGGTTCACCTGTTATGATAAACTCATTCACCAACAAGTCTCAGTTCGCATCATGTGTTCTATCAACTATAGAGAATAGTACATTTGACATCATGAACAAGCTGATGACGGCTGGGTTATACACTAAAGGGGCTGGAGGGTTAGCATTCGATGTCTCCCTAATCCAGGCTAAAGGCTCTATGACGCAAGCAGGAGTGTTGGCATCAGGGTTAGTACCGTACATCCAAAACATCCAAGCTGTTGTGAAGTCAATGCAACAAGGCGAGAACAGACGAGGTGCAGCAGTCATCACATGTCAATGGTGGCATTACGAAATAGAGTCATTCTTGCTCCTGAAGGACAATGGAGGTACACATGATACACGGGCCGAAGATTTGAAGTATGCACTTGCTACAACACAGTGGTTGTATAATGCTATGGAGAACGATGAAGATGTGTACTTGTTCGACCCACTAGATGCTAGAGCATTATACTGGGCAAAAGATGATGATGAGTTTGCCATTGAGTATAAAAAGCTAGTAGACAAGCATGGTATCAGGAAGAAGAAAGTATCAGCAAGACAACTATTCAAACTATCATACATCAAAAACGAATTCCAAACCGGTAATGTATATGAGACTAGGTTGTCTAACTGTAATCCTAACATGACTGGTAGAAAGATAAATAGTTCTAATCTTTGCGCCGAGATATTAATTCCAAGTCGCCCATCCAAGTTTGTAGCAGAGCAGATAGTCACAGTTGATGGCAAAGAAACCATCCACACAATATCAGAAGGTGAAGAGACGGCGCTATGTAACTTGGCATCGTTTAATATGAAGTATCTAGTACCAGAGAAGAGAGCCGAACTAGAAGAGCAGTTGGGTTTACCGCTACAAGAGATATTTTACACTATACATAAAATCTTAGACAACACAATAGAGATAGGTCACTATCCAAGAGCATCTGGCAAGAAAGCAAACATCGATTCTAGAGCTATAGGGCTTGGTGTGAGCAACCAAGCATATTACATGGCTAAGTTAGAAACTAAGTATTCATCAGATGAAGCACCAGAGCTGATTTATAAAGCCTTCCAAGAAATGAACTACATGAGAACTAAGTCCAACATCAGACTAGCTAAGGAACTTGGCACCCCTCCAAGATACAAAGATTCATTATGGGCTAAAGGCATAGTTCTATATGACTTGGCCAACCCAATCCTGAAAGAGAAGTTTGCTCACCTACACAACAAAGAGTGGGAAGATGAACTCAGAGAAGGGATTAGGATGTACGGGGTGAGGAATGTTTTGAGCTCAGCCATTATGCCCACTGCGAGTTGTCTTAAATTAAACTTAAATACAGAAATTAAAATATACGACTTGGTATTCGAAGGTGAAGGTGGCGAAACAATCACATTACATAACAATGAAAAAGTTGATGTGGTCAGGGACGGAAAAAGCATATCAGTCATAGCCAGTGAGATAAAGGAAGGTGATGAGATACACACCACACAAATGATAGTTAAAAGCATCAAACAAACAACAACAAACATCAATGGCTATGACCTACTAGAGTCAGCAAACATCCCACATAAAACCATAGAGGCAAACAACGCCAAAGGTTGGTATAGGCTAGAAAACAACATCCCCATCCCAACAAACTCTGGTGATTCGGTCATTGAAGCTGCATACTACAATGGATTCGTAGACACGACAACGGTTTCATTCTCAAACAACACCTCAGAGGACTGTACACTTGAACATAAGTTCAAAGTGAGTGTACAAGGTGGAACCATATGGAAGGAAGTAGGAGAGCTACTAGTGGATGATGAGATAGTTGTTGATGGTGGACCGAACACAACAGTGTTGGGGTTGACCTCGGCGGGGAAGGCACACACATGGGACTTCAGAGTACCAACCTACCACGAATACATCCTAGGGTCTGGTGTTGTCACTCACAACTCTGGCGCGGCAATCGGTGCACTAGAGTCAATTGAACCAATCTTAGACTTCTCGTACACAATTGATGGAGCTATAGAGTCTACATTTGTAGTACCAGAGTTCACGACTCTAAACAAACACTACGAGAAGGCATATGATATAGACCAGTATAGGTTGGTACTATTGGCTGGTATCAGACAGATGTGGTTGGACCAGTCTCAATCAATCAACACTTATATAGCAGAAGAGAACTGGAACTACCAGTATCTGGTCCTGTTACATATGTTCGCAAACAAGATTGGAGTCAAGACCAGTTACTACATGACGACACCAAAACAAGATGCCTTAGAGGCTTGTGATAGTTGTGGTGCTTGACACCCTATCACAAATAGGTTGTAGGTCAACGTAACATAGCCTACAATCAATAACAATAGCTTACGAGTATAATGGGTTACCTTACATGGTAAAATTGATTGTAGGCGATTGTAGTTAGTTGTAGTGGTCAACCAGAATGTAATTCCAAATCTGGTACGACCACAAGTAGCACGGACCCATTTCTCTCTCTGTGTAGCTACACATCATCAGCCGTTGCATATCAGGGTGGAGTGGGGAACTAGAATCGAAGGTGAAGTTGAAATCTCTCCAGTACGTCACCTCACTATACACCATCTGCCCATGCTGCTCGAAGGATTCATCATGATGGGAAAGCAAGAACCCATCATCAGCAGAACCTTTCTTGTCTACACCTCGCATTGCAATTTGTGCTATCACGTTGATTGTTCCAGTTTGGCTACGAAGGCTATAGCTAAGTCTATCACCTTATGCTCGTATTCATCTGCCAATGCTTTGAGTGCTCTCTCTTGTTCTAGTGCTATTGTTGTTGGGACTTGTTTGTGTCTAATTAGGTGCTCTACCTCACTACTACATTCGATTGTTGTGGTGATGCCTGCGTTGGAACCTTGATTCAGTCTGATTGAGGCGACACCTGTGTCTTCGTATTCGACCTCTGTGTAGATATTTATGCTACCTAAGTGATTTTTGCTTGCTATCAACATTTATTCAACCTTCTTGTTTTGTATCCATGAGTATAAAGGATAGAACCTTAAAGTCTGATTAAAGTTGTGTCTTGGTAGTTATTTAAACAAGAGCCACCGAGTGACGGCTCCTGTTAGTTGTTTTAGTTTGTTACTTCTTTGTTACCACTTATTACATCTTCACCGTTGACATCAGCCTTACCATAGACTCTAGCCTTACCATACACTTTAGCATCACCATATACTTTAGCATCACCATATACTTCAGCATTATCATAGACTTCAGCATTACCGTAAACTTTAACTTTACCTGATACTTCAGCATCATCATATACTTTGGCATCGCCATAGACTTTAGCTTTACCATAGATGTAAGCTTTACCGTATACTTTTGTGTTCCCATATATTTCAGCTTTAGTGTAGATGCGAGCTCCGCCTGATACTTCAGCATCATCATATACTTTGGCATCATCATATACTTTGGCATCGCCATATACCTTAGCGTCGCCATATATTTCGGTATCGCTATATACCTGCGCGTCTTCATATACTTTGGCATTCCCATATATTTTAGCGTCGCCTTTCACCTTAGCATCATTTAAGACTTTACCTTTATCATAGACTTTAGCATCATCATAAATCCAGCATTTACCTCCACCACTAAGGTTAGCTTCCTTCTCTATCAAACCACCCTTGTCACCTGCCTTCACATCACTGAAGTCTTTCTTGGCTGTAATACGGTATAGCTTACCTTCTTTAGTAGCACTATACTTCGCGTTCTCGAAGTCATATGTAGGTGTGTCCTCGAGTGCCACACCAGCATCTTTTGGTGCTTTAGCTTTGCTAATGTCGCCTTTGATTGCTACACCTTTTCCAGCCTTCAACAACTTAGCATCATTGATGATGTCTTTCACTGACGTGAATGCTTTAGGCAACATCTTGAATGGAGTCTGTCCATCATCAATGCTATACGCAAATATCCTTTTAGCATCGATTGCTAGAACTAGGTCACCTACACTCGAACCTTTGAATGATACTGTGTATACTTCTTTGCCTGGAGTAGCATCAACTTCATACTTCTTGGCTTTTACTGCCTTTTGAATTAGTTTGAAGTAGCGGATGGCATTCGTATCTGTCACTCTAACCTCGTTGATAAATTCGCTGAATGTCTTTAACATCTTATGTTTTTCCTTTTTGTGTGTTTTATGTTATGATTTACAACTAGTTTAATGCATTGAACCTTAAAGTCTGATTAAAGTTATAACAACCAATAAAAAAGGGGTGTAGTAGGAAAAACCTACCAACACCCCCCATGGTTAGAACTAAATCACTTAGCTAGTTGAGTTCCAGTGAAATCAACGTTAAACATTCTCACATATGAGCTTGACCCTGGTTTCCCAGCATCTGTGTCATAAAGTGCATTTGT
>JAUTBQ010187792.1:0-10529 GCA_032361185.1 Lepetodrilus ovalis | reverse complement strand
ATTGCCACACTCACACAGTATATTGACTCAGAGCCGATTAGTCCTTGCTTTGCCCCTTTAATGCTGAGCACCAAGCAGGAGAATAAGTACCATTTAAAACCCATTTTGGTTGACGCAAGAGGGAATCATTCCCGCGACCTTCATCACTCCGGACAGACGCCATCACGCCACGGAGCGGTTCTGGACGTACAAGACAATGCATTCAATAGCTCTAGACAATAGCTCTAGACATTAGCTCTAGGCAATAGCTCTAGGCAATAGCTCTAGACACTCTTCACCCGTAGGCCAATCTGACGGTACAAATCTGAATATAACGGTGACCATATGAACGTCCGCGTATCACAAGGCAATGTATGGAATAGCCGCTGCCCCTAATAGCCTACTAGACACTGATTGTCCGTAGTCAAGTATCATAATCAGCGTAAAGGAATGCATACGATTGCTGCTAGTATGGTAACGACAGCGTATCATCCTGTTCATGGCTGCTGTGTATAATTGCCTAGGTATAAGTTACTGTCAGCACCAAATCGATTGCGGTGCACATCTGGAATAGAGCATATTTTGTAGAAGAGTTGCTTCCCCTATATCAGTAGTCAGGGAAACCATGAGCTGTTCAACCTGTTTGAAGACATGAGGATACTATATCAACGGCTATGTGACGTGCATTGTTACGAGCGAGTATTGTATTGAACAGGAAGTTGGATAACATTAAATACACTGATGACGACTTTTGACATTCAACTTTAGAACCAAATCAAATGACAACAGCTTTG
Organism: Lepetodrilus ovalis; assembly: GCA_032361185.1. Lineage (NCBI taxonomy): Eukaryota > Metazoa > Mollusca > Gastropoda > Lepetellida > Lepetodrilidae > Lepetodrilus > Lepetodrilus ovalis. The sequence continues at coordinate 9,756 of JAUTBQ010187792.1, read as the reverse complement.
TCCAATAAAACAATAGGTTAAAATACAGGATTTCAAATGGCTTGAATGACTTATAATTAATACAGTTCTTTGGAATACAAAAGAAATGCTGAAACTAGTATATCGCAGCAATTAACTGACACTAAAGCTAAGTCGTAGAACAAGTTACAAGCCTGATAAACATAACCTTGAGTATTCTATATCAGATGCCGTAGTAATAATGCACTCAATAAGACAATGTATTGAAGACTTAGAAAACTAATAGTGCCTTTAGAACAAGTTGTCTACTAGAGCTTCTTGTGAGGAAACATAAAGCAGTTTTCATAGTCAATAGGTAGGCAACTCTACCGTCAATAGTTGATTTCCCGATCTCGATGCTGCTATTCAGAGACTGATTGAAGTAGTACTTGAAGCAGTCATATAATTTAATATTTAGCAGTAGTGTCATATGTTGTGGAAGAAATAGTGTCAAGAGTATAAGGGACATTTCAGTTGCAATCTGGATTGTGAATGCTATTGGAAACTGGCTGATTTTATTTTACTATTGGGGTAACGCGCTAAGCATACTTGGAGCTGTACGAAGTGAACGCTACGGGGCCAACTGATCTCTTGATAATAAAACAAATTGGGGTTTAGAGACACTTTCAAGATTCGTTCACTAGACGGCTTGCCAGTTTAGGGCAGGAGGAAACCCATATTATCCATAGCTCTGAATGTTGCAGTAAACCTGGATAATTTAGCCTGAACTAAATTGAAATATGAACTGTCATTGATAAAATGCCATACAACGGAAACCAATATGAACATTTATATATTGCGTGATGTCTGACTGATGGACTTCTATTGAAACCACCTTATATTACTGACATGTACATGCACATATAAACCTCACAGGAAAGCATTTAATGTCTCTTGTTTAGAGAAAAAAATAAAATAAAGATATACACCGACACCAGTTTATGTCGGAATATAGAAATGCATTCTCAAGCATTTAATAGATTACCACACTATGTTCTCCTATTGTCGACTTCATGTGGACTCCTCCATCCAGGGAAGAGTAGAACCCAGAGCTAATACAAGATGTTGAAATAAATACTAATCCTAGTCAAGTAATCATATAGGTTTCCTCTTACCGGTGTTTTAATTTCAGCCGCTCGTTGTTTCTGTTTTGATGACATATTCAGTAAGTGGGTCAAGGTGACAACCAAAGTTAGATACATCACTATCCGAGTCAAAGTAATCAATTTGGAAGACATATTGTAATGTCTGTGTTAACAATCGTAAATAGGCTACACGCAACACAAATCGATACTTGCAACTGCTGTAATACAAGCTAAAGCATTTCATAACAGTTGCAATACATTTGTTTCTTGTAAACATTGACTGGAGAAACCTCTAATCTGTTGAAAGTGTTTTATTTGCTTAGCTTATTCACTGATGTCAAAACTAATTAGAAATTTTGATTGGATCTGCAAAAGTAGATCGTTATAGATGTACGCAAAACAAATTTGAGAGTGTTAATATATAATATGGATATTAAACATGATTGACTCGTATATCTCCAAGTATACTAATGTTTAGAACATACTATTAATGTTATATAACGTTACGCGAGCGAGTCATCCATATACGAATTTAATTGGATATAATATTAGACTAAGGCAATGAGTGCATCGGTCACTGTAACTTAAAACATATTCCTGTACCCTGTTTCAAGACGTGATGAACATCCGTGTAATGCAGACATAAGTCACTATTGATGGTGAAGAAAAGTGTTTCAAAGGACCAGCTACAAGGTACAAATACAAGTCATTCGGTGCAACGAATTACGTTCTTTAATAGGTCTGTGATGCAGTTACAAAGAACTGGCAACCTCCTGAATACCAATTCGGTTCTTCATCTCAAGAAATAAAAAAAAATCCAATGAAATTCCGAAGCTGATTACTTAAGAAGTCTGATTAGAAAACACAATTTTACATGTGCAATATACGATAGATACAAAATGCGTATGGACAGTATATACTGCATATGCAATGTAACTATTGGATTGGTTGACGCTGCATATATTACATTAGACATGCATGTATTCGTACTCACGCTCTGTTGGAACTTCTAGAGACGCATACTATATGATATAATTAATCATCCCGTTCATCGGTATTATTCAAATACCACATGGAACACCGTGTCATTCAGCAGACATTGAGACTGGGCTTAGGGTCCTGTTACACGAAGCGATTGTAGCTCTACCAGAGTCTGACCAGGTATAGCTGGCTATGTCTCTCGTAACGTTAAGATCGTTCGGTGTAAATGGAGGGACCACCATGTGTACCATGACAAGATGTTTATATAATACAGCTGTAAACGCACTAGTCATTGATTACGGACACTGAGGATGGGCGGACGGACGACCGTCTTACCTGACAGTTGGACGCAACATCAACAGAGGTAATCGTAGTCCAACCCTAGACACTCCAGAGACATTACACATGCAATCGAATCAATACACATCGACAATGAGACTGCTTTCAAATGACTTACCACGGAAGTAAATGCTAACATTAATATACTTCACTCCATTAAAGCAGCCGACATCCCGCACCCTGTAGCAGGAGTCGGACATTAGTTTAAGATCTGACTACAATGAAGGTCTCGCCCAATGCTATCATTGAGACCAAGGTCTCGTTCCGCAAAACACGAATAGAAATGTATAAGGAATTACGACTCTTGTTGAGCTCCGATCGTTATGATTACGGTATTCAAAACACTATGTCCACATTAACATTTACGCCAAACATCCAATCCGATAGTAGACCCACCATTTCCTGAAACGTTGGCATCCACCAAGAGAACACAGATATCGTAGTGAGCAGTGAGGTAGATATAGAGGGTTAAGATAACTTAGAGATACGAAAGCGTAATGAAACGGCGCCCTGACATTAATTATGGTCTGAAAACAGATCTAGATATCTAATTTAAAGTATGTTCTCAGATTCTTCTCCATAGGCTATTTGGAATTGCACTATGATAGTAATATTCTAATAGAGGGAAATACTTGTGAAAAGATAGGAGCTGTACATTTCATCAAAGAACCACACCCTACTTCCGGAAGGTTGAATTAAGCTACTCTAATGATGAATTGATATGGTGAATCGATGGACGCATGGATCTGTAGATATAATGTTTGAATGTTGTTTTTGTCGCTATATACATTTTAACTAGTTAAGACATATAATACGACAAGCTACAGTTACATATAGTTCAGTTGTAAAGTCTTGATCGTCCGTCATAAATAAAGCTGTAATACTCTTTGTTACCACCATGTTAAATAGACTAGATGTCTACTCAGTACCTAATATGCCATCATATACATGCTACCCAATTTGTCTGGATCTTTATATATTAATTTAACAATACCTTCCAGGGCGATTGGTCTGATTTCATGCTAATATCGAATATTGAATGAATTGCCCAGAAAATGCCAGTACAATTTCAATTTATTGCATGACGACCACTACCACGAACAAGGTGTACCAAAGAAGACTCTGAGGAACAGTCAGCAACTTCATCTCAAGGTCAGTCTGGTGGTCGCCCAGGGTCATCTGCACCTCTAGATGAGAAGATTATCAAGTATTGGATTGTTGCAAACAAACTCAGTCGGTGGTTGATCCTGAGACCTTTTGGACCATTCACTTTTGATTGTCTGCTGTTCAAAATGATCGCTCCGGAAATATGGCCAGACTACAGGGAAGATTACAACAGCATTAACACCAATAGTTCCAACGAAATAAACCACTTTAAATAGTCAATTTGATATCTTATACGGACTAGTATAGGCTAGCCATGGACACAAGTTACGAAAGTTCACAGATCTTTCGGCTACATAACTCTGGCATTCTCAGCAGCTAAATTACGGAATGGACTACCACTGGAGGTAAAACTCGCTTCCTTTAAATCCGCACTAAAGACACATCTCTTCAAGTCAGTCTACTAAATTTATAACTCAGTTCTCCAGAAATGTGTACGTATGTTATTGTTAGCGCTTTGAGCAGCCATTTGGTGGATGGAGTATTGCGCTTGATTAATGGACTTATTATTATCAAAACGTCTGCCCCATTCGTCCGTTCTGGTCACAAATTGGGAGGAATACAGACGGCGTTTAACGTCCAAGCAACGCGTAATTCAGCGTAATTCAGTTGATAGCCTCCTACCTTATGCTCAGCTCCATGTCCGGGCTGTCAGTAGCACATATCGCCATCAGAACCTCACAGAACTTCACAGAACTTCACAGAACCTCACAGAACCTCACGGATCTAGACAACTTCTGATTCTACTCCCCTCAAGTAGACGTTCTCATCTCCTGTGTTACACTTTTCAGTGTTCTTAACGCGATTAGCGTCCTAACATATTCTGGGAAGAATCTCGTATCCGTCACTCTCATGATACCTTTATTATTTTCATTACGACAATTAATGTCATTATGCTATTGTTCCAAGGATATGGGTGTCTACGTTTCCAAGCATCGCGATAACAGAATGTCATTATTAGACATATGGTACTTTGTATCTTGTTTCCCTGTCGGTAGAAACACCTTATAATGCTTCCACGAATTAGATTTAGTCTCCGCTACACGATACGATGCTATCAAGCATTTTCACAATCTCCGCATTATAGCTTTACTATATGGATATGCCGCACCCCTCACGGCTATACTATTACGGTGGTGAAATAATGGGTTTAAGCTCTTCACATGCCCGTTCCATGTATTTTGGATTATCCGAAAAAGGCAACTAGTATATATTCATGCCTTTCTGCCCTTCTGACATCCAGAATATTCTACATTTTGAAGACTTGTTTGAAATATAGATGACTTAGTAGTTAATTAATGTACTTTCAGTTCTAGTAATGTCGACCTGCGCTCACCTTTATGTGAAATCATATACATTATACAGAGACGATTACCATTCATGAAGCATAATTGCGTCTGATGAAACATTTCATGTATTGCCTAATGATAAAATTGACTGTCGGTAGAAGACCCTTTAGAAAGTAAAATATTGAGCCCCAAAATGTGATGGTACCTAATGTTCCCCAGATCGTATCTAAACATCGTTCTAACGAAGTAGGCTGAACTGTTTGAAAATAATGACATAGTGAACACAAATCGGTTGTTCCCGGTTATATCATTCAGCGATCATTGGGAGTAAGGCAATAAGCGCACGTTGTCAGTAATATCAGGAGAAGCATGTCATAAACATGACATTTAGTACTATGTGTTACGATCTCGGCGATGGAGAGCATGGTATTGTTTCAGGAAACCCTAGTCTCCACTACATTACCAAAGTGTTCTCGTTGTGAGCACCGAACATAGTAGATCGTGGCTAAACTCACATTAGGAGACAACACACGATGAGCACACACACACACACACACACACACACACACACACACACACACACACGCACACACACACACACACACAGACGCACACACGCGTTGATCCTCCTTAATCCATTCTACAGGAACCACTCCAGGCAAGGCAGTCAAAGCCTGAAAAAATCCCACCCACATATATAGAGAATCAGAGATTGCATGTAACCTACATGAAGTGACATACGAGGTGAGATGGTGCATCTACACATACCAAAAACAGTTACATTCTAGCAATTTGAGAACATCAACATTCCAAATAGGTTGAGGATTTTGCCATTGTGAGGATACACGATGAACATTGAGACTGAATCGGTATAGAACTCCAGCTATTATGTTATACGTTTTGTGCGCGTTAAGTATTTAAAAATAACTGTAAATAATTCTAGGTACTTCATTCTTGCATAATAATCGTCGTTGTAGGTGGTCCATAATGTACGTTTGTTGTTGCTTCTCCACACGTCACACGACCTCCAATGATTGTGAGTGGATAATTTATCTGAAAGGATTATGTTTTACTAATATTGTCTTGTGCAAAGGTCCTCCGAATGTAATCAATTTTGACCTTCTCAGTTTTGTTGAGTCCCGTGTTCAATCAGACAATTCCCACTATGCAGGACTACTTAGTGAAGATGTTTCCATATCGCCAACGTTGTCAAGCTGCAAGCCATTACCATACCCAATCTAAGCACAGACGGATTCCAGTGAATTATTCATGTATAAAACTTCCAATTATATTATCAGAAACCAGAAGAAGATTGTTTTCTCTTAAACATACCATATTAATTGTACGAAGACATTACTTTTCGAATAGCGATGTAGACATTCGGATCGTTTATCAGGAATGCTTTTGTAACGAGGAGATTTACGTACATGCATACATTTCTAGTTAAACCAATGACAATTTGTAAGTTTTGGTTTACAGCGCATGCAACTCCAGACACCGTTAACGTTGTACAACTATTTCAGTATAATGTACACTGCACATGTATGAGGCCATGTCGCTATAGGCCACGACAACGTAGTATACGGAACCATCGCAGACACTATGACGTATACATGCGATAAGTTTGACTCTGTATAAACAGGCCTATCGCATGGACCTCTGATGGTCGTAGAGCTGGCTGTTATCTGACTTGAACATGCAGACAGTTACTTAATGAGAAGCTAGAGGTAGAACAACACAACTAGAGATAAGGCTTGGGCATGGAAAACTAGAACTATTTGTTTTGTAATTTTACGATAGCAGTGAACTCAGCATTCAGCGAGAGGGTTGTTTCGCAGACTCAATACTTCATACTTACGTTTGTAACTCATTATAGAGGTACTAGTAGTTATTAGTTATCCACCTCCAACTATGCGTCGGTCTGCCCCATCTCTCTCTCCATCACTCACTGACATACACAATTACACACACACGTGCGCACGCACGCACACACACAAACACACAATAAATGTCTAATGGTAAATTTTATGGCAAAATTATTCTGAGATAGAAATCCCCAGAATATAAACCTGAAATATATTCAATGTGATCAGATTGTCTGCTAAGGACATGTCGACGACTTGTCAAATGGAAAGTATTGTTTGTAATAAGTAATCCACGTCTTTCACGTTGGCACTGAAGGTAATACATTAATATTTTTATAAGCAACCGCTGTGGTTCACATTGATGACATATAACGCAAAGCACTTTTAGATCAGCGTATACAGTTAATTTACTGCAAGAATCTTCTAATAGCGTACGATTGTAAAGGGTCTCCACACACTTTTTCACCAATGTTGAAGAAAGGGTCTTATGAGATTGAAAGAAGACTAAACGTATCTACTATGATGTACAGTATCATTTGAATGTTTGTCCATTAACCCTCTCCTTGCTGGATTATGCACAAACACAGCTCTTTAGGGCAGCTCCGGTTGCCTGCAGCAGGGAGAAGGTTAAGCTGCAATTGCTTGATAACGTATTGAATACTTGACACAAGAAACATGCGTTCTAGGAACACTATTGCTAACGTGTATGGGTGAGTATAATCAAAGTCTGATATGGTATTATCTCAACAACCATCATCCTATTGACTGGCATGAATAATACATAGACACTAAATTGGCATCGTGAAGGGTACCCCGTGGGGGTCAGTGTAATATCAACAGTAGCCTCTTGTACCTTCCAGTGCCAATTCTAATCCACTTTGAGATTAAATTAACAAGAGGACAGAACAGAACGCATATTGGACTGGAATTCCGAAGGGAAATTCTAGTTTATGAATACTATAAGTAGAAATGATTATGGCAAAAGGCATTGAGTATTTGTCAATAAGGCTAACATATGGCATACCATTTCCCATATTAAATATAACAAATAAATGGTAGACGTAAATATAATCAATCGGGAAATGGTGGATGGATATCCATTCAACTTAAACAAAGAAATATATTGCGTTATACTTTGAACTTAAAGCAAAGCATATAATACCCTTCACGAACGATGGTAAATTAATATTACTAACATAGGGTACATGCAAAAAACACTAAGCATAGAACATATCACTCAAAATGCGATATAAATGCCACTGATATCTGATCAATATCAAACACGTGAGGTAAATAGCACTGAGCATTCGTAAATAGCGGTGACATATGATAAACGTAACGGAGAGGTATCACTGCTATTAACACAGAGGCACGAAAATACCACAGAGCTTCGGTAAACAAAGGCGACATGTGATCATCACCACAGAACTACGGTTGAAACCAATATATATTCATTTGTATTTAATGTAATATATTGTATAATATACCGGCAACGTTGTGAAGAGAATTTGGACTACATAGAAGAATAGTAGTAATACAGAACACATCTTCAGAAAAGAAATGCTATCTTCTTGACAGTTTGTAACGTATGTTTCATTTTGTGCTATGCCGCGTTTCTAGACCACTGGTTTTCATATCATTAGTTTTACAATAAATGTATGTTCTGTCGAATTATTAAGATTTACAGTTTATGTATTTATCTGTTCTGCTCTGCGCCATCGAAATGTCTGCTTCGATATATTAGTAATTTATCACGAGTCGAAAATTGATAAGCTATGAGTAAATAAAGTATCGCTTTTGCTTTGACATTGATTGGATTGCACTGTTCTTGCTTAATTAATAAATCCACGTTTTATAACATTCTAATATTTTCGTGATTAATGAATGCATTGATTGAACAAATGACTGGCACATATGCAATCATTGGTAGAATATATTACAAGCTATATGTCAGTCTATTTCTTGTGTTGGAACCCAGTTGTTAGCTAGAACAGTTGTAATCAGTGACGAGTTACTATGATACACGTGGCGCCAGTGTAAAACAACGGCTTTCGAAAATTACAAAATAATCATTTTTTCCCTCCAAGATTACAAGTGCTATAAAAAATCATTAATATCCAGTAGGTTCCTCCAATATTCCATTCAAAGGTTACTACTTAATGCCACAAGCCAAGTCCAGCAGGTACTCTTGCAAGGACGAACAATCATCCACAAAGATGACCAAACACTAGAGAACCACGTTTGATCTTCTGTTAGCTGTTTTACAACGTGGAGTACAATGTTGACAATCATGTCGCTACGTGCTTCAAACAATGGCATCTGTTGTAAATGGCCCTACAACGTGATTCCGTTCAATGAAAAAAATGCCTACCAAACATTTTGTTAGGGTTATTGACTCGTGGTATTAAATATTCTGTACACGGAGAGAAGCAGGAGTAATTGGAAACCGTCCTGATATTACTACGAGGACCAGCTTGACATCAGGTACTTCAAACCGAAACCTATTTACCTGGTATCCCTCATTATCTTCACCACTTCCTTATACAGCAGGTACTATTATGCACGCAGATACACATTATATCATAAAGATAAACCAATACAATGCATAATGTGACACATTTATGAAAATACATTCAGTACCTATTACTATTCAAACGAGGTTGTAACCATTATATTGGCCATCTACGAACAAAGTAAAGCAACGGTCGCTTTGTGAAACACCTCCATTTTTGATGGGAGAACAGCATCTGTGACATTTGTGGATTACTTTACAGTATGCCATCACTCTTTTGGTCACCCTAGTGAACTCTCACAACACACGTGACACGACTGCCTTAATCATGTGATACCAGTAGCCCAGTGTCGTGTTAGTAAGTAAGTCTTCAAATATGATGGTAGCATGAATACGTACGCATATAATACATCTCTCTCTCTCTCTCTCTCTCTGTATCTCTCTCTTTATGTACACACACACACACACACACACACACACACACACACACACACACACACACACACACACACACACACACACAC
>JAUTBQ010187781.1:0-10529 GCA_032361185.1 Lepetodrilus ovalis | reverse complement strand
ACATTATATAGAAAAATAATAAAAATATTAAAAAATTATGATTAAATACGTGCAAGTATGAAGTTGCCCCTTTAATCGATGGTTGAATTGTCAGAATCGAGTCTCAACAAGTGCGACATTTGTCTTGGTTAGTTAAAGTAAGATTTTCGCTGATTACACTATTTAGAAATGCGGAATAATTGAGCACAATCCTTAGCTAGCAGTCTGGAGGTTACCGAGCGTTTAGCTTAATTTAATTTGTGGTTGATCGTGCACGTGGACGACATCCATGGCAACTTTACGTCAGTCACGCAGCCGACGACTTTCATGTTTCATTGCTTTCATCGTAGCGCCTTGCACACACGCTATACATTACGTCCGCGGTAACCTCTTGGATAGTACAGAGAAGGTCATGTTGGCGTATAGTTTGTGGCTTGGCCATTTACACATTTAATATGATACATTGTTTACAATATTCCTAGCTTCTATAATTATATATTGAAAATGATATATGCAAGCACAAGCATAATTTAAGATGTTGTAGGAGTTAACACATACTACAGTAGAGTACACTTAAAAAGAAACGTGATGCGATAACTAATAAAGTGCACTGTGTATGCACACATGAGCTGTGATGAATACATGGCTTAGATGTAGAGAGATTGTATAATTATGACGCTTGTCTGTGATGGTTGACCATCTATATTAGCTGATACTAACACTAAAGGATTAATACGGGTTACTATGATGTTGCGACGCTGCGACTTTGGTTCTATTCACGAGTATCTGAATAACGTAGAAAACCGCAGGTCAGTGTTCTATGATTACCTTTATGTTACACGCATACGCTACTTGCCATTATTTTCCGTGCTCACTATTCAACCTTTAACAAAGAAAGGAACAGTGGCAGCTGGGCCATCCTTTCACGAAGCGTTCGTATCCACCAAGAGACCATAACGCCCTTGAATCTACAGAGTTCTCTGGGTATCATTTCACGAAGTTCTCGTATTAGGAGAGGACGTCGATAAGTGTTTTTACTTACTTTTGTCTGATCCCATTACATTTATGTCGATGAAATACGTTGAGAATTACGATATAGCGCTCTCGTAGATATCTCCTAATAAACTCTTATATATCGTGATCTGGGTATCGTTTCTCGAAGCTCTCATATCCACTATGAGACCATAGCGTCCCCGTAAGTGCACGAATGTCATTTATAAGAGATCGCTACGAGAGTGCTTATGGTCTAGAAGGAAATATGAGAGCTTCAAGAAACGATACGCAGGAACCTCTCTGAGCGTTGTATGGTCTCATCCAGAATATGGGAGTTTCGAGAACGATATCTTAATGGACACGCGAACTTCTTGAAAGGATGCCCCGGCGTATTGTTCACGCCACAGATCTTTGTTGATACTTAAACCAGTAATCAAAGTCTCTTGGACTGACCGGAATCGTACCCAGCTGATTTCAAACATCGATTAGGTCTCAGCCTATTATTTGTTCTGGACGACAAGGTAAGGCTCAATAGTCATCCAGAACCGTCTCAATCTATCTCATTGCTTTCAAAGCGCACCGCGCTTTCTTTAAGGTGACCAACCTAATGAAACTGGTTTATTGAACAAAGTGGTTCATTTTCAGCTGTGTACACACGCGAAGTGTATCAAGGAGTCACGATTCGTCGAAGGCAACTTGTCTGGTTAACTAGTAGCAAATAAGAACGGCCACCACGTGGTGTGTCACACAGGGATGTACTGACCGTTCGTCGTGGTGACGCTGGTCAAATTGGCACCGATATAGACATGTGCACATTCGGATGAGTTAAAAGCTTAGGTCCTCGTGGTTAGGATTAGGATGCGCCCACAGGGATACATGTACACACGCGCGAGCGCACGCACAAACACACATACTCACGCACGCACACACACGCTCACAAGCATTCACACACACACGTCAACACGCGCAGACACACACACAAACACACACACACACACACACAAACACACACACACGTACACACACGCACACACACACACACACACACACACACACACACACACACACACACACAAACAAACACGGATATACACGCAACACATAAATAAGCACACATACACATACCTATATAAACAACACACATAAGCCGACTCACGTATATTACGTTATACGTACAACTTCCTAGCACATTCCTGTCCGCAATTACCATGTTCGATTTTATTATACTTATCTGTACCTCATATGCCGAGGTTCTCGGCCTGAATATAAATAAATATTCTGTTCTTTTCTGATACACGATGAAGTTGTGTAGATTTGTGGTCAGTTAATTTCTATTGGATTAATTGATCATTCGGAAATTATCATTGCTATTTAAAAAACAAGCTTTACAAATATGCCTCTAGGATTACTGATTCAAGCATATAAATGTAAAAAATTAATTTAACATGATGATGCTTTTTTAATGTCCTTCATGTTTCTTGCAAACAATTTTTTGTTGAATCTCTAAGCTAAACTGGTCCGATAGATTTGGATTTCCTTGATCACAAAAGAACATCACAAATACTGAGTTCTTTATTCGTAGCACTGACGAACCTAACGATTTTTGATATCCGCATGTTATCTGTCTCATTGACTGCTCAACGCATGCGTTTATCACATTACTAAATTTCTCATCTCATTTGCCTGATTTCGTGGTATCGCCTTTTGAACAATACTGCTAGATTCCGGATCTTTATATAATCTATGCATGCGAGAAGTGAACCTTGACACAGGATTTCCAATTTTATCCCGCCTCGCTTGTTAAGTTTAATTGGCCATGTTGATATCTAAGCATAGTCCGAAAAGCAGGGTGTCGTTTCTCGAAGCTCTCTTATCCTCTAAGACATCATAGTGTTCTCGTAAGTGCAAGGGCACCATGCGTTCGAGACTGCTACGAGAGTGCTTATGGTTTCGTAGTTGATAAAAGACCTCCAATAAATGATACTCTGGTCGATACGACTATGTAGTAACAATTCTCGTCGCCACCTAACATGCTACTCTTTCTTTGAATATTGCTTAAATCACCGCCTACGGGCAACCTCACTTGTGAGTTGTTTACCATTACACGTCCTGAGGTGAAATCGTGCCATTCCACTGATTTAAACTATCTCCTAGAGATTATTTTCGATTTTCCTTTTGACAAGCAAAACCTGATAAGCAAAGCTGGATTGTAGAGTTCATGAACGAGATTTAAAGCTTAGTTTCTAATTTCCTGAGCTTGGGAATAGATTAATCGACGCCGTCATCAACGGAAACAGCCATAGGTCAAATATGTTCAGCAGTCAGCGTATGCTTGCCGCCCCCAAATACTATACTAGTCTTTTATCATCAGAACTATTGTGTACTTTCATGATTGATGACTTATTTTGCTTATTAACGACTATTCTAATTGTAAATGAATGTGTACATTTGGGAATACATTCCAACGACATATTTATATTCAATTTGTGTACGATATGCATACATTACAGTACTGCACGCTTGGCATTAATACTTTCTATGTATTGTATCCAGATGAAAAATACATGATCATTTCTGATAGTTCATAATCAATATGGTAATGCAATAGTGGGTGCTATCCCTATGTGAAGAATATCAATTGACATCTCTAAAAGCTACATCAGAAACACTGATCTAACATCACCTTTGACACACGCAACGTATCTATAGATATGTCCTTACAATGACATTAAAAGCGTACTATCACATACAAGATGTTGACCTATATAACTGACAAAATAATTTCTAACTGAGACTACTAACTTTTGATTTATCCACCACAAATATATTATTTACTAATAAGCACATTATTAGTAAATATTATATTTGTGGTGGATAAATCAAACATAAGTAGTATCAGTTATATAGGTCAACATCTTATATGTCATTTAATGTCATTTCATGTATTCCCCAACAATCGATAGTTATCACAAAGTTCATATCTTATATGAATTAAAGAAACGTAGAGCAATGACTTCTATTTGGATCATCTGCTAGATCGAATTCATCCCAATTTGGTTTGATGAAAGGGACTTTGGTGATAACAAATTGATGATAAGTATAACAAATGAATGCAGTTCATTGACTTGTGATTGTATGGCTTTAAAATAACCACTTCCGCTATCCACATTGAACATATCACGTTCTTTAGCTGTCAAAGTTGCTTGTCCGTGTGTACTATTTAAAATGTTTGCGTAATGCTCTATAAACCTGTTCCATCAAATAGTGATGTAATACTAGTGTATTCCAGTGGGCAGTATTATAACGATAGTTCGTTGCAAATGTGTGAGGCATTACCGCAGCGATGTTAAACTCCATAATCAATAACTCATAACCAGAAACTAACTGTAGATAACAGTGTCTCGTGTTTTCGCACTGAGTTTACTCAGCGACGTTGAGATGATGTTACATTCATATCTCAGTATACAATGTATCACACGCCACGCTGATGAAGACGTTTGGTTTAGCTAAGTATTCATATACTACAACATGAAGAATATATACATATAATACTGTTAATTTACTGCAATTTAGTGCAATTTCCATGTTTGTTATTTGTATGTATCAAAACCTGACAAAATGGAAAAACATAAATTAAATTATTAAAAATAATATAAATATACAGTGTATAATGAAACGTCCACCATATTCCAATCGCAAACAAAGCACATTTCAGTACAGCATTACTAAGGCTGCTATAGCATGTTTACGTCATCGCTTCTTCTTCTTCCAATTATTCTATACTTCCTTCTTTCATACATCCAGCTTCTTTGAGACGCAGCCGGACATGAAGTCCCTGTTTCCAAAGATCGTGCGGATGAACGAAGCCAACCAACTTGAATGGGATCTTGACCGGGACATGCTACAGAAGCACGCCGTGACGGTGTTGGAGGGTCTGGGGGCGGCTGTGGAGGGTCTAGAGGACTCGGACTTCCTCAACAATGTCCTCATGTCCATAGGACAGACCCACGTCAAGAGGAACGTCAAGCCTCAGATGATGAAGGTAACGCTTGGCGAAATGCATATACTAACATTACATCTCAAATGATGAAGTTGATATTAGTTAGCAAAAGTCAAATACATATATTAATATCTCAGATGATGAACGGCGAAAAGCAATACTGACATTACATCTCAAATGATGAAGTTGATACAAAAGGCAAGTGAATACTAAATCTCATATGATGGAGGTAACGCTAACTTTAAATCTAAGCACAGGAATAGAAAAGGTTTCCTCTTCCAGGTTGCCAAAAGAATGATAGCATGATCTTGGCAGGACACCTTCAACACGTTAGGACTGTGGCCTGGCTCGGACACCTAACAGAACACCTCACTTAGTTACTGTGAATATGATGTCGAAGTTGATACTAATTAGAAAAAGGCAAACTAATAATAAATCTCAGACGATGAAAGGAATTATTAGCGAAAAGCATTCATCAACTTCAATTCTGAAATGATGAAGTTGATAATTAGCAAAAGGCAATCCGAAACGAATATTAAATCTCATATGGCGTGATATGCTCAAGGTAAAGCTTGGCGAAAGGCATACACCATCACTGAATCTCAAATCAAGAAGTTGATACTTATCGAAAGACAAGCGAATATTAAAGTTCAGATAATGGATGGAATTCTCAATGGCAAACGAGTTACCAGTATATTAAACGGATCCTACTCCATGGTTCTATAGTTTCACAGAAGTAATGTGTTTCCATTGAAGTCACATATTTTGTAAATAATCGTCTACGAATAATCTTTAAACCAAAACTGTATAAGGTAGCGTATTGATATGGTGTTAGAAACCTGATAAGTTTACGAGGCGACGAAAGTAAAAACAATATGGTGTGTGTAATAATAATACTTGGAATAGACATACCTTTTAAAAGCCAGTGTTAGGCATCTTAGGTCTTTTTTTTTAAAATTCTTATTAGCATTCTCTTATAACTATTAATAATATTTACATGGACTGTTAGTACTAGCCGGTATTTGCAGGTTTACTGTAACATTCAGGGCTACGCATGTTGCAGGTTTCCTCCTGTCCTAAACCTGACAAGCCGTGATATTAGTGAAATAATCTTGATAGCCGATATAAACCCCAATTAAAAATAATGATAATACATTTTATGTTTAAAGGGCATTCACAACATACAACTACAGCACGGATACATTAAATAGAAATGCATTTGGTTTAATGCAAAATACATTAGTATATTTATTTCCTTTTCAGACAGTTGTTATTCAATCCAATTTATCTGGTAATTCAGCACACATTACGAGGAGACGTAACGCCTCCCACGCACTCAGGCCGCGTAGGATTTAATTGTAAACTGGTACAGCACGAGCTTGATAGGCGAACCCATCAGATACCAAGCAATCCCAATTGGGGAATATTCCAAGTCCAGCGTCAGTCTCATCATGTAACAGCCAGACCATCGTTTCTCGAAGCTCTCCTAACCACTACTAGACCATAGTGTTCTCCTAAGTAAACGATCGCAATGCATTAGAGATGGCTACGAGATGTCGTATGATCTCGTAGTTCCTAGAGCTTCGAGAAAAGATACACTAGACGTTATTTAGTCAAACGACACTTAATGCTTCATGTTTATCTCCGAAAAAATGATCACAGACCGTCTCCCACTAGCTTCAAGAATTATCAAAAGATGTCATTCAAAGACTTTCAAAGATTTGTATCCCTGTGAAATAATCACTGACCGTCCGCAACTAGCTTTGGGAATTATCAAAAGATGTCATTCAAAGACTTTATCCCCAGTTCTTGCTTTCCAACTATCTGGAGATTGAGCGCTTGCCACCACACTAACTCAATCTCATTTCAAAGTAGTAGTCACACGCCATTTTATCCAGAGACTAATCAACAATAGAAATCGGCCCCTCGGGAAAATTGGTTGTTCCCCTAACTTCATCTGCCTGCAAATTATCCTCCATCCAATTCTTGGTTGAAACTTTTCAGATTACTGTCACGTTCATGTAGAAATGTGTGGCCACAGTTATACCGTGGTCATCTTGGTGTCAACAAGTGAGATATTAGAGAGCTATTGCGTTTACTTTGCTCACCCTTTCATGAAATCAATAATCTGGAGCTGGGAGCAATGCATGAAGACAGGAAGTGTTAGATAGAACGAGATGTACCGGACACCTTCAGCGTGACCTAGACCCCACAGCCATCATTAGCTAGCGTAGTTGGGTTTGCTTCATTTAATCACCAGCATCACCGCTCAGGCGTACACGTGTTCATCGGCAGTCTCTCGACGGATGGTCAAGAGAAAGTGAGAGAGAGAGAGAGAGAGAGAAAGAGAGAGAGAGAGAGAGAGAGAGGGAGAGAGAGAGCGAGAGAGTGATGGGAGGAGAGAGAAAGAGAAAGAGAGATGGAAGGGTGCATGAGAGGGAGCATGAGCGTGCGAGAGATTGTGCGAGAGTGAGTGAGAGAGAGAAAGAGATTGATAGAGAGAGTGAGAGAAAAGGGGAGAGATAGAGAGTGAGCGTGTGTGAGAGGGAAAGAAAGAGAGAGAAAGAGGAGAAAGGGAGAGGGGGAGAGAGCGAGCAAACAAGCAAATATAATGATGTTGTCACTTGAAGTTTAGCTCGGACACCTAGACATAAAATACACCAAAGGAATTTAATCAGTTAGGATGAACCTTCAGGACATCCGAATAACATGTTCGTCTTTTATTAAATTACCCAATTTATTATGTTTCAATTACTATTTCTCCGAATGTATTAATAACACTAAACGTTTCTTTGAAGGATGAATTCACGGCACTGGAGAGACACTGCAAACATAGCTGTAGATGGCATGATTACCAATAACATGATCCCAATTTCTAGAAACACTGTTGAGATCGATCTCATACTTGTCTGGACATTACAGTTAAATGACCGATGAAACACAATTGCTCGCAAGTCTTGTTTAAACCTCATTTCAATATGACATTATTGATTAAAATCACGAGTCGGCAAGAACATAGGACGTGCCATCTTCCTACCCAGCAGTATGCGTGTTGTCAAGACACAAACGTGGCCGATATGTATTACGTTAGCTTTCTAGTAACTCTTTTGAAGTACATCTGGAGTATTCGACCAGAGAGGTAAAGCGGAATGTCCAGTAAAACTGCCAAGGGATCCAGGCCAAGTTAACATGCATATACCAAAATCGCCGCGATAAATCAATCGAAATTGTCAATTAATAAATACGAAAATGACAAGTAGAGTACTACATCTTCCATATACATTGATTGGGGGCACATAGTAGCGTAAAGAGAGAACGTTGGACTTCGGAGACAAAGGTCCCAGGTTTATATCTCTCCCCGGCAGCTTGTCAGCAATGTTCGCAAAAGTTACCTTACTGATGCTTTCTTGATAGGATGTTTTGTCTGTACCGTGCCAATGCAGTTGTCATCTTCCATCTGTCTGTACCATCCGGTGCTCGCAGGTTTAGAGCAACATTATGTGCTACAGTTGCTGCCGAATTCTTCCTGCCATACACTGAAGAGCCGTGATATAAGTGTTGAACTAACCTTGGAAGCGACTCTAAAGCCCAATTGCAAAATATATAATCCATACGCATTAAATCTTTCTAGATATATAAGCATTAATAGTGTGTTCAACTCATACACTTAGATGTGTTTTCCTTCTATTAATGAGAGATGACATGGATGCAATTCCAAACATATACGGCCATGCACGGATATTTACCAAGGTTTTATTTTTGCTTCCAAAAACTCGGAAGAATCCCAGTGCGCCGTGGCTCTAGACAGGTGTTAGGAGTCAGTCTAATGCAATAGATATAATGTCTCCGAGGCTTACACTTGCTTTGAAGTTAGTTGCATGTTTTATGTGATTTATGACAAAGAACTGTATGGATGTGTTGGAGTCTCGGCGCCCGACACACATTCAAACGATGATTCAATCTATTCCTAATTATGTGTGGGACGGTGCAGGCCGTCTGAGAAGTAACACGCTTAACGAATTCGTCAATCCCCGACAGACACCATAGTCTTTGAAAAACAAGTAATTGATCCTGTTCTGGGGATTATCGAATGTCCAACCCTTGGCTTGAAGCACTGTCTAACCAAAATTACTTTCTTCCATTCGAATGGTTTCAAGGATAGTATTATCCCTATTAAGATTTCTCTAAGATACGTGTAAAACCTCCGGTCGGTGATTGGGGGCATAATTTAGCTGATCGTTAAGAATTGAAAGCGCAATTGAATTTTCAGTCTGTTCATGTAAAGTAATTACCAATCCTGGATTTACCTTGTGGTGGGGTAACATTCCCTGCAATTCAATTACCAATCGCTGGTTTAAAGTAAGGAATCTGCTATTGCTCATTTGCAACGCCAACGCAACATTTTCTATAAACTATTAGTTGCATGGACGAATGAATACATATTCAATCTTATACATCACACGTAGTAATATGGACCTAAAGTAAACTCAAACGAAATGCATCTTGAAAAGAAACCCACCTACGTCCAATAGAATTGTCTTGTACTAATTGAATTTCTTTTTATAAATTGATAATTTGTGTTAAATAATATTGAAAGTGGTGTTGCGTTATTCCAAACAATACAACAACATGAGACATTATTATTTCATTGAGTTATATTTTGTTTCCTTTCCGCAGAGGTTGTGGCCGTCTTTGCACCACGGACTTGGAGTGATGTTAGCGGACAAGTACACTAAGGAGGTATCAGAAGCCTGGAGGAAGGTGTACATCTATATATGCGTGCACATGAAGAAAGGAATGGAAAACCCAGACGCGGACTTCAACGACGACATGTCAGTGTCATGACAAAATACAGCCAGAAGCATGACCATAACAGGACACATAATGTCCGCCGTTCTCGAGCGCAGGATGTCCACGATGAGTTTCGCGTAAAGACAGGCTTCCCTTTGCCTCCTCAGACGTATAATTCGAAGAACATTGATCACTATTTCCGAGTCGAATCAAGTGCACCTCATTGCACACATTGGCTATGGTGATGGCGGCATCCTTCCATAACAGAGGAGACGGTTTGAATTTCAATGTCGGTCGATTTTCTTAAAACATTGCACTCTTCGGTGTTAACACTGACAAGATTACCCTTTCCATTTCCTGATCGTATCGTCCACTTTCTGCGTGTGTGGGTTAATTTATAACATACTGGCATACAATTTGCAGTCATTCCAGGTATGAAGCTATAAATTAATGTACTGATAAATTATCGTGTGCGGCATTCATATAAATACAGATACAAGGTAAGTAGCATGTGTTTATTAATCCTGAGAATACATCCCATGTACATGTCAATCTTTCTACATGTTGTTCTACCAGTTGAAACTGTTCTCATGCTACATTGAAACATACATGCATCCGGTAATAGTCTATATTAAAGGGGCAACTTCATACTTGCACGTATTTAATCATAATTTTTTAATATTTTAATAATTTTTCTATATAATGTTAGCAGTTAGTAAAAAAATATAAAAATAATATACCATAAATATATAACGCTACTTTACCC
>JAUTBQ010187770.1:0-10529 GCA_032361185.1 Lepetodrilus ovalis | reverse complement strand
ATGTGAACACTGGCAGGGCTAACAGTAGCCCATGAACAATGACTACCGTATTTGGTTTATGTTGCAGCTTTAGAGCAGCTTATAATATAATTTTGTGTATTTGAAAACCTGCAACCTCTGTAACACACAGTATTTCAGTAAACCTGTAATTACTGACTGGTACTGACAAACCAGGAATTGTAACAGCCTTTAGACTTCACATCATGATCATGACAACATCAGAATAATCTGCATTGAGAACAGGCCCCAGGGTGGGTTTGAGCTCAGGACATAGGGCTTGCAAGTTTGACCAACATCTACCACAGCGGTACCACCTGCCCCAACAATGGCGATAACCAATAAAACCAAGGACTAGCATACATACAACTGAGTGATAACAAGAGATAGGATGCCAATGATGAACTGTTATAACAGATATCCATCGCTAACTACGGTTCCTTACTAAGTGAGGTTGTCAATTTATAAGACTGGGTGATAACAAGAGATAGGATGCCAATGATGAACTGTTATAACAGATATCCATCACTAACTACGGTTCCCTACTAAGTGAGGTTGTCAATTTAAGAGTATTTGCCTCCATCAATGGTGCCATTTCTTAACACACTTTAGATCGATCTTGCCCTAGATGTATTCAAAAGTAGGTCAACAAAGGGAATTAACTTCTCACGTTCTTCCTGTGAACTGCGGTATTACTAAATGTCCGACAATTGACCAATCAGAACCGCAAATTATTGCTAATAGGTTGTAGAGTAATGACAAATGTGTTATATGTCATGATACTGGTGGACTTGCTTTGATGAGCTGAGAGTTTACATACACTGCTAGGATGTGCCAGAGCCAGCTTAGAGAAGTGTCACAATATGACCTGTGTTGTCAACTAGATTGGTGTGAAAATTAAACGATTATTTAACATACTATGTAAGATCTGTTTCAGATTATCTATGTAACAGTCATGTTTGAAATGAAAGAAATGCATTTTTGTGTGCATTGCATTGCAATGAAAAATGGATATATTCATGACCCAGATCCTATATCAATGTGATTATGGAGGTTAACATCGTTGTGGTAATCTTTCACACATTTACAACGTTATATCAATGTGAACCATTCTTCGAGTGAATATCTTCAACACACTGTGACGACGAACAATATACACAAGGAAAAGATGTAAGAAAGGCTTTATCTCATATCTTCATCAATATCAATACTGTTATCCGTGTAGTTTGAAATTATGTAGGAATACAAGTTCTTATAATTATTCTCAGCATGATAGACAGTTGTCACACAAATAGTATACTTCCAGCCTACACCACATAATAAAAGACAGATGAGAAGATGAGAAGATTATATCAGACCTTTGCCTTCTAATGTTCCAACACACCATAAGCCCGATTCTATTCAGTGGCATTGCAGGCATCTTAAATCGCTGTTGCCAAACAATTTTCAGCTTAGGGTCTCCTTAAATACATTGCTCAATTTGTCCTACATTCAAGACCCAACACTTGATAGTGTTGTCAGTTATAACAGCTTTGTACATTTCATTCCATATGGGTACAACACTCAAACTTGACATAGTTTTATGTAGACAAGTAAATCACAACAATGGGTAAGATTAGTAAATGTGTATACCTGTGACAGCAATAAAACCATTGTTTAAGTAAGACTCTTGGCTTACTCTTGTCGCCCAGTATTTACTTGACTTGTCACACCATGACAAGGGCAAGTAAATTATCCAAAAATTAATAATAGTCTTCCATACAATCTATATACATATGCATTACAATCTAAACACAATCAATTTGTAATCTAATTGGATACACTTTTTAAATGCATACTTTCCATGAATGTTAGAGAAAGTGAATAGATAAAGATTGAAAGCAAGCAATAATAAAGTAATTAATTGCCTGTTAGGATCGACATAACAAACACGTGCAATACATGTATTTACCCAGCATCTGTGATACGCAAACAGGCAGCAACAAGCCTAAATCTCATTGAAGACTTGAAAGAGTTAATATATGGTTGTATCTAGACCAATTCAAGTCAACAAAAGCTGAAGATCCAACCCAGTTCAAGTGGAGGGAAAACTACCACAGAGCATCACTTTAAAATGAATCATTAAATATTGAAACTTTTGTATGATAATAGTTTAACTGTACAGAGAGATATGGCGAGTTGAGCCATGATGGCCTCTATCACAGCAGTGGGTGGATGGTCGTGCTGGAATTGTACACAATTTACACCTCTAAAAACAGCATAAAATATGCTCCATTACCCAGGTGGACTTTGGAAACCAAACAGAGTCAATGAAGCAATAACATTGCGCTTTAACGATAATACTATTTTCAATAGATTAAACAGACTTCGGACTACCTGCTGCTGTTGTGTATTATCTGTGTATTTTTGTTATATTTATGTCATATTTGTGTCGCATTTGTGACATATTTGTACTGTTATTGTATATTGGGGTCATATGTGTTTCGTATTTGTGTTGTATTTCATGTATTATTTTTGTCGTATTATTTGTTATATCGTGTAGTATCTTATGTCATATTTGTGTCAGAGTTCATGTAATATTTTGTGTCATATCTGTGTCATATATTATTTTGGATATGTAGTATCTTATGTCATATTTGTGTCATATTTCATGTTGTATTTGTGTCACATTTGTATCAATTGTCTCATTTGTGTCATATTCATGTTGTAATTCTGTTGAATCCATGTCATATTTGAATCATATTCATCTCATACACTTGGCCTAAAGAAGAAGACACCTACCTCAAACCTCAAATTAAATCCAGCACTCTCAACCTTTCTGACATCAGAGTCAGAAAGAGAGATAGTGTCATACAATATTCATGAGTAAAAACACCCTTCCCTAATACAACCCTAGTGATTAGCATGGACATTGATCTCTGCACTGTCCTAGATATGTTACTGCAGCATACCATGGACCTGCCTGCACCTGCATATGGGAGACGCCTTAATATTTTAATATTTTATGTCTCGTACATGTTTCTTTATTGGCCGGTTCCTAATTACCCTTACTTTTATAACCTTGTTACAAGGCAGGGTCAATACAGAAAAGGCATGTTTTATTTATTATTGAAACATTCCACAAAGAATAACCTCATTGTAGGCCTACTTATAAACTCGGATAAATATAAATTTGCTTTTGTCATTGTGGGTTAATCAACATGATATACTAATACATCCCTGGCAAGATACCCTTAGACATGCTGCATTATCTGGTTTCAATGACTTTGAGAAGAACACAACATGTAACTAAAATGAGATATAATAACAACTATAACATTATTCGCTTAGAGGCATGATTTATCATCATTACAATTAACTGGGTGAAAATAGATTTTACTAGTCTAGTATGGTACTGTTGATATAGATACACAATAATTATTGGATGTGGTATGTCAACTGTGAGGTGAAGGGTATGTGACATGAGGCAAGAGGTACGAGATTTGATGAGTCATGGGGCGTGAATTGCCAATTGTGAGATGCAACCTGTACCTCACATTTCACTAAGTGACACCATCATTGCAGTTCTCTTGCAACAACAAATTAACCCCTGCAAACCCACATCCTTAACCTTCTTCCTGCCAACAATTTACTGTTGAGCAATCAATGGTTTGGATTAATTCAGCAGGGTGAATTCTAACATAACGATATAACCCTAACAATTTACAGACTTCATGGGTTACATTGTGAAGTACATGTAATTCACAGTCTGAATGGTCCATATGAAAGTGTGGTGATTGCATCAACAAGAACATTGGATGGAGAAGACAGAGCCAGTCTATAAAACTCTAAACAAGTTCTCAATAAACTTCTCATTAATAGCATTAAATCTGAGGCGTCCGTTCTTCCCTAGTTCCTGGCAATGCTGCAATTCTAAAGACGGCTGCCGGGATGTTCGGCAATGCATGAATCCGCCGCTTCTCTTCGCGGTGCACACAACAAGCGCAACCATCGCGGTCACACAACACATGCATTACCCAGCAGACTCTGCGACTAGAGGAAATGATTACAACGTGATGTATTTCATTAGAGGTTTGCAGACCTGAACGTTGGTAATAGGGAACCTATGTTGCCCGTTGTTGCCGTAGTTGTTCACGCATCCATAGCTCAGAGCACACAGAAGCGATCACAATGACGTACACGTATCATCGTATCATATCGAGCTGAAAACTGAGCGTACACACAAAGTCAGTTTACTTCCCAATGGATGGTTGTTAAACTACTTTATATTGTTTGATGTTCAGATACCGAAGACAAAAGTAGGTTTACGAAGCTATGAGAAAAATGCGAGCATTTAATTAATATTGCCGCCGAGTACACAGGTCAACCAGAATGCGATAGATGAACGTGGATGAAAGTCAGGGATGGTCATATGATGTTCAATATTGTATCTCTGGGAAATTCTTTGAATTCAGTCTATTGGAAATTCTCAAAGAAAACAGCAGTAATGCAGCTAAGCAAAAAATGTAGGACAACGTTAAGCTTGGACTATCTCTTGCTCTGTAATGAACTGGAAGGCTTTATTTCACAACGTGGATGAAACAACCGGCGGAACCTTGTTTGCCATGTGACTGGCCAAGCATAGGCCAGTGTTGGCTTTAACAATTCTGCATGATGCATTTATGGGAAGTAAGATCAAAGATGCAATTTTATAGCGGCAGTGAGGTCGCTAATCGCAACGAAGTACTCACTCAGACTTTTTACAGTAATTTTTACTTCAAAGATCGTTTCAGTAAATTCAGTTAACCTTAATCACTTTGGGCAAAAATCACAGAATTGGCGTTTTATTATCTAATCCAACAAGAAGGGATGGACAAAGTCACAAACAGCCTTTGTGGAGGGGACAACTCAAAGTGGGAGATCAATGGTATCCATAAAGTCCTACAGTATATTAGCTATAACTATTGAAAACACATACTGGCTTACTGGAGTACCGCTGAAATGCTGTTCACAGACATCAATGGAAGTTGTTAAAGGGTAAAATTCAAACAAAATTAATACATTCGGTATACATTTTTGAAAATACTTCTGATCTTTAATTTAGCAATAGTGATAGATGTACATGGCTTTCTATGCAGACACACACAAAATAATTTCCTGATCTTTTGAACGTGTCGGCTAAGTCTATTTCCTTATCTGCCAACAATTATACAACAAGCACATTTCTTTCCACAACATTTGATCATCAATGACCAAGGTATTTTAGTTCAGAATTGATTCAAATATAGTCTGTCAGCTCTTTTGACATCCAAGAAAATATTTATATTGACCAATAACTATGATTTGTCCGAAATGAAGCAAGAATCTGCATTCTCAGACATAAATATTGACACTGTCTGAACGTCCCCATTGCGTTCATTTTTGCCGTTTCCCTATTAAAACAAGACAAGATAATGAGCACCAGTGGAGTGGCTGGACTAGACCTATAGAGCAGTGATTGGGACAGACTTCAAAGGTTCTGACAAGACCAATAATCATCCGGAGATGTGGATGGGCTAAATATGACAGAGAGAGTAGTCAAAACTGACACTTCCTAATTTCATAACAATAGCTCGTCTAGGCTAACAATTATATTATGTTGTCACTCTTCCACTAATACACCGGTCTGAGCAGGAAAAGACAGTTCTAGTAAATTGTCTGGAAGCGTAACCGTGGACCGAGAGCCAGAAGACTTCATTACCGAGGAAAGTGGCTTGACTAGAGAACGTCAATTGATGTAGCTCCCAGATCCATCCTCTTCTTCAAAGATGTCCCTCTTACTATGTTTCCTTCAATACAAGTCATAATGAGGATTCCTGAGAAGATGCAACAACAGAAGTCGGCCAAAAGTGGAAGATATCAATTAAATGAACATAGTAAGGATTTGTGAGAAGATGCAACAACACAAGTCGGCCAAAAGTGGAAGTTATCAATTACTTGGACAAAGATGCACATACAATTGTATAACATACATCTCATCAAGTTTCATGTATTCACACAGAAAGCTTATTGATTAATTCTGCCAGGCAGCTGGACAGTGGAGAGTATTTTTCTATGTTTCATATCATATTCTATCTGTTGTGATCAATAGTCTTATACTACTTTGCAATTCAGAAAGTAAAATCAATGACAAGCCTGAATGGATCCCGGTGTGCCAAATTAACTTGTTGCTATGGTAACATTTTAAAATCCCCTGAGAAGATAACAATTAAAGTATGAATGTCTAAATGTCCAAAAAAGCATTGAGCATGATGAAGGAATCATTTTGACTTTTTAGCTAAAACATTATTCAAACCAAACTGTCAGCAAGCATATGCTCAATGATTTTTCAGAGCCTAACAATAAAATGTAATCTTCTCTGTGGTTATCAAACATTCATCGAACATATTCTTGTTATTTTTTAAACAATCCAAACATCTTTTTCTTTCTTTAAAATGAATTTAGAATTTAAATGAACTTTCAGTGTGATTTTTGATAATGGTAAAAAGAATTGCACGCCATCTTACATGGCAGGTCCTGCTCATCTTAAGATCTGACAGAACAATATAATGAACAATGATGGCACTTCAATCCAGCTGACAACTCCAATACCTAAACACACATACCGTAATTCTCCTAATAGTTCAAATCCTATTCGAACACATAAATTAAATGGCGAAAATAAAAAATAATTTTATTTTTATTTTTTATTATTTTTATTTTTTAAATCAGCACAGCATTTTGGCATGTATCAATGGATGAATTAGAGCTTTATGTCATAGTGGGACTATTTAAAATTTCAACTATGCTTCAAAACAGTGCATACTAAAAACTATTCAATCAGAATGCTGTTAATCTCAACAGAAATAGCCATTTTTTTGTACTTTAATTTTGTGTCTCTAATTATTCGAACACAGGCCATTTTCAATTTTCGTATTTTTCTAATAATTCGAACAGCTATAAATTTAATTATTTTTACCTGTTCGAATTAATAGAGTAATTACGGTAGTTATCAATGTCAAAGAGAGTAGCACCGTTACCATTATCAGGCAATTCCTTGACTACACTTACAGCAGAAATCACAGATTGGAGGCAAGAATTATGGAAGATTAATGATGCAAGTTCGATCCCAGAATTGATGGGCTGTGTGACCTCTAATTACAAACGGGCATGTCACTGCCTGTAATTACTGTGATGATTAAAGCTAATGTCCTAGGGCCTGTAACATGCACAGGGGAACACTCAGCCATGTTTTGCCTATGGACTATGGCATACAAACAAAAAACACATTGATGCCCTACTTAACGTACAAACATTAAACACAGCGTTGTTCTGCCTATGGACTAGCATACCGCAGAGAAAATACTCTTCCGTTCTCTTTTCATTCCTAAATGAGTAATTTTGATGTAATGTTTCTTGTGCTAGTGAAAGAGAAAGCCAAAAGCTGTTACACTCTGATTAAACCATCAAATTGGTCTTTGTCAATACAGAATTAGAAGATGGGAGGTTGAAGTTAATTATTTCTTCTGCAATTACATCATAATACACATAGATAAAGGAAGATGATGCTTTATATATATTTTTTTAACTTAAAAATACAGAACGTCTCTAGAGAATACTGTAGAACGTTCAGTAAAAATGAATATTGGAAAATATTTCCCAACTAAAAATATTTAAATATGATGTAGGAATTAAAATTAAGCCATTGAAATACAGAAAGAATTACAAGGTCATGTACTGTAATACTGGGAATTAGATATTGAATAACTTGGCAAGATAAATAACAAAACCAATTATGTATCATCATTTAACCCTATCCCTGCTGCAGGCAACCCCAAAGAGCAGGGTTTGTGAATAATCCAGCAGAGAGAGGATTAAGACAGTATTATATATTTCATATAGAATAAACCTTTCTAATTTAGCATTTTATCAGTATATGTGCAATCGTATGTTATCAGTTAACTGTATTTATTTGCATTCCATGTATTTGAATGAATTTCAAAACTCTAATAATTATTGCTGAAATCTGCCTACATGCAGGCAGCATCATAAATGTCACACGGTGCATAGCACGACACGCATACAATGTTACACCAGTACAAACTAAATCATTTTGTATTTTATTACAACTATCAAGTTATCGTAAAATTATGGCTTAATGCAAGAAAGTCACTGCCAGATTCATGTGGAGGTCTTCAGCTTTTGAAGATTTGAAAGTGTGCCAAATAATGAGAATTTGGTACAAGATAGCTACTCTCAAAGGACGAGATAATTTTAAATATTATATTCATATACACTTCATTCCAATCCGTATCCCTATAATCTTATTTCATATTTAGAATTGAGATGACATTTGCAGTCTGTTTTTCTTCTGATTACTACCACACTAGAATCTTCATATAAACAACTTTTATAATGGTGTTTGTACTAGATTAATATTCTATTCCATCTCAGTAATAAATTGAACTTGTACACTTGGGTGGGACACACACAAGATGTTTCTTCAGATCATGCACACACTAAAATCTTGATAAGCACGTTTTATGATGGTTTTCTACTATATCTATATTTAACTTTCTCTCGGTAATAAAGTAAACTCGTGAGAGATGCATGTAGGTATACATCATGATGAGGTCTTAATCTACCTGGGTCTGACGGGCGGTTTTGAGAGACCACCACCTGTAAGCGGTCTGACAAGTGGAAGGTGTATTTATGAGTACACCCACCAGACTGTAGGCATCAGCGTCCACAACACACCACAGAACATCACGTACGACATACCAGTTTGGCATTTGCCATTTTTTACTTTCAACCCACCTCTGTGACTGCCACCATTTGGATGTCAGGGTCCAGTTGCACGATGCTCTTGTAGGCGATTATAGTTGTAGGGACTTACAACTGCCGTTACAATAGTTGTAGCGAGGTCTTGTTCCGATAGCCTACAAGAGTTTCGTGCAACCCATTTCCAATTGTAGAAGACTCATCAACTGGACAACTACTATTGTAGCGCTAAAAGAGATTCCTGCAACTGGACCCAAATCACATGCACATCTCAACACAAACATATTTTAACCTTCTTCATGACAATGGTAACCAGGGGTGCCATATTGAAGAGAGGTTCTGATTTAAGGTAGCACAAATGCATCTGAGAGTGTTTTTTTTTATAACATTAAAATTTAAAGATGAAATTTGAAAAATGTGTCAGAAATGGTTAAATAATATTTTCAATCAGAATTTCAAGGATTCTAGAGTAGTTTCATGTCATTTAAATTCCAACATATTTTTGAAACAGTTGAAATAAAAATATTCAATGATCATCCATTCTATTGATTAATGCCCATGACTGTGTACATTTTGTGCAAGTGATGACGTATTGAATAGTCTTGTATAAATACCATGAATGATAAATGTGCTGTGGCACTGTGTTGTTGAGTTACCTATGTCACACCTGTTAACGAGGCCTTACCTGCACACACTATCACACGGCAGTTGCATCATTAGTTGTAGAAAAAAAAAGCCATAAATATTTCAAGCTGTGGGAGAAATTGTAAGGTCAGGGGATTCCAGTGCAGTACAATCAATGATAAAGCAAAGAGAAATAACTCAACTTACAAATGAGAACCTGCAATTAACAAGTTTACCACCAGCTACAGTCCATATTAACTTCAGAATAAAAAAAACTAGCATAGATTGCATTTGTCATGAATTCAAAGAATTTGAAAATTTACAGACTATACAGAAACTAGGCAATCCAAGAACATTCCAGTATAAATGTTGGGTTTAACACTGTTTGAAAGTATTTCCAGCTGCTCTGTTTATTGTGAAAGACAACCTGTTGCAGGTTTCCTCCTGTAATAACTGATAAGCCAAGATATGAGTAAAATAATCTTGAAAGCGATGTTAAGCCTCAATACCAAAATAAACAAAATATCAGAAAATAGCTGTATGGCATGACGGTGTTGTGTGTTGTCGTCCTGGCTGTAGATATCCTGGTAAATCTATTACAGTTTCTAGTATCTAGATCACAATACAGGGCCAGGGAGTACAAGTCTAAAGTTAGTCAGTCAAGATTCAGCTGGCATCTCTACGACTACAACAGACATTGTTGAGAAGGGAAGGGAGGTAAGCCAGACAAGAAGAACAGACAAGATAAAACTCAGTATTACATGCCGAGATACCTGACTGTATCCTTTTAAATCTATGCACCTCACAACCCAGGAGTTTAATATTGGAAAGTTACAATTATAGGTATGAGACTAGTGTCATGGTTTAAAATCTATGTGTTTAAATTTCTGTATGGTTCAAAATGAACTTGCCAATCCTGGATTCGAAAACGACATTCCACCGACTGAGCCAAAGGGGTAACCCAGCTGGCTGAGATCAGTAGGAGCCATCACACCCAGCTACACACACACGCACGCACGCACATGTACATGCGTGCACACACACACACACACACACACACACACACATACATATTAATGGGCATCTTGTCATGCATCACTTATAACCACAACGGAACCATAATCCTCTCC
>JAUTBQ010187759.1:0-10529 GCA_032361185.1 Lepetodrilus ovalis | reverse complement strand
TCTCTCTCTCTCTCTCTCTCTCTCTCTCTCTCTCTCTCTCTCTCTCTCTCTCTCTCTCTCTCTCTCTCTCGCTCTTTTATATATCTCTCTCTACTTATCTCTCTCATTATATATCTCATTCTGTCTCTCTCGCTGTACTTTCTTATCTCTCACTATATCCTCTCTCTTGCTCCCTGCACTTCGAAATTTGTCCTGGGCTAATATAAAATATGCAAACATAATCGACAATACACAGACTCAGCGACTGCTATTTCCTATGTTATATCCCTATTGTTACCACATTACTGTATCTGCGTTATAGAGGATGCTTTTTTTTCTGTACAAATTGGCAAATTGATTGTGTGAACTGCTATGTCGGTCATTTATAAACCAGGCTATGCGAACACTCGCCATGTATTATTGGGCTTCCCAGAATGGCCATGAGTTAATACAATTTAATGTTGGTACAATTGTGTTATCGTGTTTCTTATTACTTTCACAAGTAATCTCACAATGGTTGCCAGTGCCTATGTACAGTGATAGCAATTTCTCGCTTAACTGGAGGCATTTCGTACCAGAACTGGTAATACAGTAACATAATAGGCGCTTTAAGAACACGTGAACGATTTTATCCACGCAAATCAATTTCTTTCAGATCCACACCGAGCCATGCTCTTTAAATCGTGTTTAAAAAGCGAGGTCTGGTTGTACTAATGCATGTTACTTTGTATTAGCCAGGAAAACTTATTTTATCGATATTTCTTTAATTGTCCACCAATAAACAGACGTATTGGCAGACGTAGTGATGTCAGACAGTACTAATGTTTCTTAGAAATATGTAACTTCATAACTATATTACAGACAATTAAAATCAAAACCACTAAATCTCCCTTTATTTGGTGCAACATATAGCGCTACGGATGTTGTGGGTTTCCTCCTTCCATTGAAATGTCAATCTGTGATATGTGAATTAATCTTGAAAGCGGCTTAAACCACAATTTAAAATAATATCCCACCAAATATATTAAGTCCTGCATTTCACGATTCTTTCTCTTTTATATATATTTCCACATACAGTCAAACCCCGTTATAACGGTCTCGATGAATGATTGACCCGATGATCCAGTTAATATTCGCTTACTGTAAAAACGGAAGTGTCTCGGTGAAAAATTAATCTCGACCAAATGCCAGCGCTTCATATACAACTGGATCGTCGTGATTGCGAAAATGTCTAGCGCAGATTCGATTTTTGAATCTCTGCAGACGTCGTCGAACTATCCACGACTAGTCATAGATAGGTTATTTAGGCCGTCGTAATTGATATGCCACTGTTATTTCGCATCGCTGACTATGTATCGCCGACCGTCGAAGTCGGCATTAAACGAGTTATACGACGTTTCAGTTGCCTGAACGTGAAGCGCTGGCATGCTCACAAAACCACTATGGTTAGAACGTTGAAAGTTAGTCACCCTAGAGTTACGCTATTCTCAAACATTTATCTGCTTTGCACGCGGCGAGTAACATCGACACATCTTCAATCCCAACACAACATTGCGCCGACATCCGTTGTTCATTACTGACATCCCTCCGTGTATTTACATCTGGGAAGGTTCGCCTTTGAATGGGAGAACAACCTGACATTGTTAGCATGCATCGTGTAGCGACGTCTAACGTAATGCAAACAACACCACTATCACCACCAGCGCTCCACGTGCTTTGAACGATAACGAGGCCGTGCGCGGACTAACGATCACGAGGCTCCGAACAGACCGCTGTCCGTCTGATGATCATTAAAAGGAAACGTTCCCTGAGCTGGTTCCAATACTGTGTGACTCAGTTTTCGTGCGAGATGAAATATAGATCTAAAAGTAGATAGAGTATCTTGCCGAGCACTAAAGAAGACAAATTGATAATAGCTCACCTTGCAAAAATATTAATGAACATATAATTTCCAAGCATTTTATTGATATTTTGTAGTTTATTCTGATGGTTAATTTGAGTACAAATAAGTCATCAGTTGTATTCAAGTAATCGATGGAAACCAGTGAAGTATTTTGCGCTTATCTTAATTTTTGTATTTAAAAATAATATATTTCATAAGGTTCTATATATTATGCTACATACAGGAAACGTCTTCTCACATGTATTAGCTACCGTACATAGATAGAGATAAACCGGTAATGAATGTTGATTCTCTCTCGGGGCTCGATTCATTTGTAGCCTACTCCGATTGGTCAGGTATTCTCAGTGATACCTGTGACGTCCATGGAACAATATGGATTAACGTGATGTATTTCTCATTATTAATTATGCCATAAATATTTATTATCTCTCAGGATGGGAGTGTCCCCGTAAGTTATTGTCTTTCGGTATAAAAGTCCCAATTACTGGCGATACGTGTTAAATTGTGTTGAAGATATTTCGTAGCGCTGCAATATGGCAAGGAACGGGATGTATGAAAACATGCTAATAAAGAAAGATTGAGAATACATTGACATTTGATGGATAGCTGATTATAGAGTTATGATAACCTAAGAAGTTTTGAGATATGATTATTTAAACTTTCTGGAAGATAGATGGACTACATGTATATGTATTAATCATGTTCTTGTCAAAATTCACGTATTAAAAACATGCTGTCACAGATGGTTGACCTTGATAATGGATAAACGAATTTCACCCAAAAGTTGTTTACTGAGGTACTTATTCTCAAACACTCGATAGTTATCAAATATTTCATATTTTATATGATTTCCTTTTATAGTTAACTTTCCTTGGAACTGCCCCCGCCCCACACCAATCCCACAAATGTGGATCGACGAAAGGGAATTTGCATTTTAAAAATGAATATAGTTTGCATGTACAGGTATTACTCAAATATAGTGCTACGAGCTCATTTAAATATGTGCGTGCATGCCTTTAATGTTAACATGGATCAATATAATATGATATCTTATGAAAATGAATAGTACATTCACGTACGTACTAGTCTTCAACGAAGTCTGGATTCGTACGCCGATACATAAGCAACACGAAAACAAGACAGTGGTGCATTCTGTTGTTTTGCATTGGAGAAACTTTATAGCGTTGCCGCGGAATTACAAATAGAACATCTATAAGACACGAAAACAAGACAGGTGGGAAGATATCCGCTGTTTATAGAGTCATGTCGGGAGCCTATCAGTGTGAGGAGCTTGTTGACGAAGCCAAGGAAGATGATACAGGGGTCACGCCCAAATACACCTGTATATCTCACCCCTCTCTCTCTCCCTCTTTCTTTCACGCTCTCTCACTCGTATCCTGCCACGACCAATGATAAATTGGGCCTAAATCTTTACTACTTTATCTCTTTAATACTATCAAGAGATGTATTGCCAAGAATGCTAAGAAATGACCATTGAGTTACTATACTAATACACGTATATTCAGATTCAGTATTTAATTTAACGTTATCATAATCACTGGGGGATAATACTCATTATAACTGTAATTGATAATACATGTATAATATTGTATATATTGACATTAAACTGTTGATATTTATTACCTTACATGCAATAATTTTCACTAATTTTGAGTGACAAAGGCATACTATATTATATGTAACATGTATATTATATTTCATCGACATTTCAGAATTTTGTTTTGTCCAGACACATTTTATCTTTATATTTAAATCTACTTGTGTATACAAACATTTTGTCTACATCCTCGGATACAAATTAATTCGACCACTAAATACTTGTAAACAAGATATGTATTATTGCCAATATGCATTGCGTGTATTATTGACAATGTATATTGTTAGCACAAATAGAATGAATACCGAGATATACTAGTACATTATTTTCGACATACGCGTAGTCGTCTGTCACTATTTAAGGAACATTGAGTGTCTATTCTTATACATACTGTCTGTAATAATTGCTAAAGACATGACATATATGAAGACTAATGGGGGGCATATGAGTGAAGGGCATTACGATCATTAATGTACGATTGTGTTTCTGTCAAAAGGAAGTCAAAATGGCACCATCGTAATGGTAGACGTTGTAGGTCGACATCTGTTTACTACGGATCATCAGAGGCGTGATATTTCCGTTGTTTTGTTGCTTAATACGATACTGATTCTAACCCTGGATGAGTCCAGATGTTTTGCAGGTCCGACACGTCACGATGTATTCTAATAGCTATTAAATAGGTTCACATCTCTCTATTTTCTCTCTATAAGATAACATTAGCAACACAACAATCTGCAATATTGGTGTTTTGTGAATATAATGTTATGGATAACTTGAAGTATTCGGATATAATAATTCGATATTGTTCACGAATTTGAATTCATGACTGTATTAATTGTTCCAATGTCAATGTTGTTTTGGTTTTACAACCGTATTCGGCAACGCCGATTTAGCAGACGTAAAGTATCAATAGTTATAAGTGCCATTACAACTAAGGCATTGTCCAATAAAAGCACCAATTAAGTGGAAAAGTAAGTTCAGAATACTGAGATTGACTGGCCAGTGATTGGTAATAAATGTTAATTTGATAAAATGTACATCTAGCACTTCAAATAAATGCAGTTTTATTGGCAGTAGTGCTAATTTGTTACATTTGTGAGGTTTTGAGAGGAATGAGTACTTGTCTGAAAATAATTGGGTTATTTGCTGCTGACCAATAGTGTAGTGACATCAGTACCTGTCATGTCAAATGACTGCAACTGAACTTTTCCCATTTGCCTAAATTTAGACTACTGGTGCAGTGTACTTTGCAAAAAAGGTATGTTTGTTGGTATTTGACTCACTGGTTTACTAGTTCTGCTTAAATATGTGAACAATTTCGCCTATGGGATTTCTAATGGTGGTAAGTAACTTATAGCAAGATCAGTACAAGTTGCATACTCACTGAAAATTTATGGAATCATTCACGTCGAAGTTACGTAGCAATTGCCGTTTGACGGTTTGAATTCGATCCAGAAACGGTAATTATGTATGTGCATTTTAATATATACTCACACATAAACATGAAGCAGATTATCGCATGATTAACCTATATTTTTATACATTAGTAGTTGTGACGAAGCTAACACGTGCTCCAGAGCTCTGTACTTCCTGTGTTCGACTCCTCCCAAACTTGTTATTGCTCTGAAACTCTGACACTTCTGTACTGATTGGAACAATTAATATGGTGTTTGTGTGGAGGGATACCAAGTAAATCTGGCCAGCTAGAACTCGGTGTAGAGGTGTACTGCGGGTTCATGGTACGGGAAGTGTGCGTTACCAGGTTTTATGTAGCGTAAAGTACACACGTCAAAACACCTGGTTTAGCAGTATCATAGACGTGTAGACAGAACCTCTCACGATATGGACAAGAACCGTGCCAACGCTTAAGAACATGTGTAGGAGATACAAGGGGATGTACATGCGGACTAGTTTGTGGTATTAATGTACCAACACGAATACCTCCAAAATTATTTAAAGATTTACTCTTTTTTTTTCAATCTCCAAAATAAATATACTGTAAGCATTTAGTTTCTTTGAGTATGGGAACGAGATAACGGTCTCACTTTTCGCTATGCTTTTACGTGATTTAATAGTAATGATACCAGATGGTCCTTCGTTCATACTGTTAGCACATAATTATACATCTCAGGAAATGTGAGTGGCATATGTCATTAAACTGGCACGTACTTCATAATTATAGTCAGAGGTTATGTTACCGAAATGGAGTAAAAATGCCACCCATAGATAGTTATTTACTCGCTTGGATTCTTGCAGACAGTTCGTTAACGAGTTCGTGTCGCAACTTGGACGTAAGTGGAATGCAACCACCATACTATGCTCAACAACATTAATTAAGGACCAGCAGCCATTTTGGATATATAAATGTAACCTCATATTATTGACAAGGGAAGAATGTCTCAACGTGCACAGGTTCCAGGCACTCTCCAAGACAACAGACACAGTGGAGGAAGAACAGCACCAGATGCATCAATCCGTTCCTAAATTTAGTAGAAGGTTTCTCCACAATTTTTTTGTCAATGCTTAATTTATTTTGTTGAGTATGGACAAGTAAGGTTACTCGTCACGTTCAACACGGTACGCCACAGTAGTAGTAGTAGTAGTATTAGTATTATAATTATTATTAGTAGTAGTACTAGTAGTAGCAACAGCAGCAGCAGTAGTAGTAGTAATAGTAGTAGCAACAACAGCAACAATAGTAGTAGTAGTAGTAGTAGCAGCAGTAGTAGTAGTTAGTAATAGTAGTTAGTAGTAGTAGTAGTTAGTAGTAGTAGTAGTAGTAGTTAGTAAGTAGTTAGTAGTAGTAGTAATAGTAGTAGTAGCAGTAGTAGTAGTAGTAGCAGTAGTATTAGTAGTAGCAGCAGCAGACATAGTAGTAGTAGTAGTAGCAGTAGTAGTTAGTAGTAGTAGTAATAGTAGTAGTAGTAGTAGCAGTAGTAGTAGTAGCAGTAGTAGTAGTAGCAGACGTAGTAGTAGTAGTAGTAGTAGTAGTAGTAGTAGTAGTAGTAGTAGTATTGTAGTATAGGCGGCAGTGCACTCTGTAATGCTACCAAATGTGTATTCTCTCCCTTTCCACTCTCTATAAAGAGTACATTCGGACGTTGACACCCAGTATTAACCATTCCCAAATGATCATCTGGCTCAGAAAGATATTCAAGCAAGATAACCTATATGACATCATTTATTTTTTTTTAATTTCTTTATTTTGTTCCATTTTGATCCATGACATCATGCCATAACAATTTGCAAGGTACATACTTTAGCAAACAATAGGTATACTAGTATACTATAGTATGAATGTAAGATGTTTGGTCTGCAATAAAGAATACTAACTCAACTCGCATTCTGCTGTATGCTATTATAAAGCTAACTAGAGCATGCAATTGATCGACATAATGATATTGCTGCAATCTTGCTTCGTCGGCTAATATACTAGTATAGTAGGCTAATGGTCCACAAGATCCCGGTTGAACTGGCCAATAGACTAGCATGTAGGTTCGGCACCAAGGAATTAGTGTGCCATATTAGACATCAATAAATGAATAAATAAATAAATAAATAAATAAATAGACAATCTCACTCAATACTAGATCTTTCTTCAGTAGGTACTTCTCACAAAGTGATTTTAAAATATAATAGTATGCATCATAATTATTAGTCTTCAGTCTGACTGACATACGTAATATTTTTAGTTGCTT
The DNA here is from genome assembly GCA_032361185.1 of Lepetodrilus ovalis. NCBI lineage: Eukaryota > Metazoa > Mollusca > Gastropoda > Lepetellida > Lepetodrilidae > Lepetodrilus > Lepetodrilus ovalis. The sequence continues at coordinate 3,331 of JAUTBQ010187759.1, read as the reverse complement.
GACCTTGAGGTAGTTGTGCTATTCACGTACCTAGCTGTTCAAAGACGCTTTCATCTTCTTGGACCATTTGTATTATTCTGAAGGTATTTATCGTATGATTTCTTATCAGATGCATCATGCTATGGACGTGAATTATTTGATGACAGTTTTCTGATGGATGTGATTAGATATTATATGATACACACATATTTACGTAGCGTCCAAATCCAATGTAGCGTAGCGCTGCTCAGATGCGATTTAAGTGAGTGAGTAAACAGGAAAGTTAATGGATATTGAATCTGAATAATTAATCTTATTGCAGTCCCGTGAGGATGTCTCATTCTTGATCTGCAGTCAGTAACTGTTATTATTATTACTATTGTTATTAATACTGATTATTACTATGACTATTATGACTATTATTATTATTATTATTATTATTATTATTATTATTATTATTATTATTATTATTATTATGAGTTATTGTTATATTTGTTATTATTATTCCCTAACTAAATATGACACATTGTCCTAAATACACGAGGTCTGTTTGATACACGTCATGCCAACACTAATTGTGATGGAACGAATAATTACATGAGTCGAAATTTCGCTACCTTCATAATGGAATCACGCTGCAGAATACAGATGAATAAAATAATTACAATTACCAAGTAGAGGTGGCATTAACATATCAACATTAAAGTATCATGTTTGTAATGAACTATTTTGCTTGCCATAGATAAATATTTAGCCAGATTCCTGTCATCTGTGATCCATTCTTCATAATCTGCCTAGTTAGAACACTCAGCCTACCGTCTAACGACTCGGATACAACATTAGTAACGTATCTTACGTTGTAATGGAATCCTTTCAAACTTGCGCAATTGTATTTACACAACGACACAGAACCTGAATTATTCACAAATACTGGGCCCCATCCGATTCGTGACGAGGTACAGAAATCTTCCACCGGCGGTGTTCTCCCACAGGGTCGCCCATAGTAAATGCTCTTGGTTCAATTATCTCTCGTTAAGCGTGTGTGAAAGACTTCTGAGTTTGTGAGTGGCCTCAGAACTATATCGGTCCGTCTTGGTTGATTGTATTCTACACAGCAAATAATAGCGACATGGTCCATGTCAAATCAGGAGGGAAATGAGAGTATGGGCCCGCGCGCCGGGAGAAGAGAGGCAGGAGTAGAAGAAGTATGCAAAGTAGTGTCACTAATCATGTGGTATGGTAGTCCTGTCAGACTATAATACTTAGTTCCCCTTGTCCAATGCAGAAGGTCGACGGGACTGCACATGCTGGCTTCCAGATGCTAGAACCTTCAGGTACGTGTCCACCAAATACTGCTTTCTTACTTTACATCAATTTCCTTTACCTTTACACTTACATTGACATTTGGCGAACAATTTGTGTGGGCCTGCGACACAAGAAGTGTGGACCATCACCATCATAATTCAAATACGATAAACATCAATCAGTAAACGTCAGACGACAACATGATGAACATCGAATTTGAAAAATATTAAAATCCTGTGAACTCATCCACAAACGCCAGCTTGGTACAGTTTTCTATTTCTATTTTAAGGCCACTAGTGCACTTTTACTCTAAAACGTTATTTATCTCAACCGAGTTATTAGATAAACATCATGCATAACGTATTTGTCTAAAATATCTTGTAACTGAACGTTTTGTCAGTGAAATAGCGCCATTAGCATAAAGTATATAATTTAAACATTGTTAGCATAAAGTGATCTGTTACAAGTTTGGCGGCAGGCGGTACGATGACGTAAAGAATTGCAGGTTTTTATACCAACTTCTGACTGTCTTGCCGACTAGGTAAAGATGTATAGAATGATACCTGTGCTATGTTGATTGTACACCGGGTACATGAAACGGATTCCAGACGTACAACACTCCAAATTGAACACAAAACAGTCCTAAAATTAACTTTTTGTTTCAGTAACACTAAAATGATCTCGAGGAGATCCTAAAATTATCTCCCGCGGTTCTATAACAACAAACGAGTACAAAACAATCCCAAAATAAACCCCTTTGTGTCTGCAACACTAGAATGATCACAAGGTAATACTAAAATTAGTTCCCCAGACGCGCTCCACGAAGAGGTCGACCTGGGTATCGTTTCTCGAAGCTCTCTTATCTACTACCATACCATAAGCACTCTCGTAGCTATCTTTTATTCATGGCGCTCGTGCACTTACGAAAGCGCTATGGCCTCGTAGCGGATACGTAAGACCTTCGAGAAACGATACCCAGGGGCGGTATCCTATACACAACTTTGTTTATAACAGTTCTATATTGGATTAGTCTGCAGTTTTAGACATAGATTCGATAACGTTTGGCTAAGCCAAATACAGACAACTTGGTCAAAATATGTTGATAACCAATATAAGGTTTTTGTTGCTGACTTGTCAGTTTATAGGATACCGCCACAGGCCTAAATCATGACGTACGACATGCTTTTACTATAGCAGGAAATGTAAACCTCGATTGTTGTCCTGACTTCCGGTACAACCATTTCGGGAACACACGGACAAAGCTCTCTTGCTTACGAAACGGCGCAACTCCAATGTAACATTAACATCAACCTTAGACATAGGCTACACCATTGGTAATACTGGAGTTAAAGTTATACGGCGTTTCGTTCAGGACAGCCCCATGTTCTCCAGGAACTTCTCGAATGTTTGCATGCCATTTCCAAGGCAGTGCCGCGGTCCCTTTGGAGTAATTATATATATAGTTACAAACATGGCAGTCAATGCATGTTAATATTTCAGCCCTCCCGAGACGGAAGAGCAGTATTGAGCCCTCTGTCAAAGCCAAGACAATGAATACCACAGGAGAATTGTTTTTATTGAGAGGACAAAAGTGCAGAGGATGTAGGGTATCCTAAATAAACACCAGTGCTGCCTTAGAGAAACATGTGCAATGTATCATAACAATCGTGTATGTATAAGATAGTATTAAAGACGCAACAGCTTAGATGTGTTTATTTGCAATGTCTTGTACAATGTTTAGATAATGCCAGATGTTCCCTTGAATATACCAACGATATTGTTATTCCACATTATAAATCGTGCCAGTTTTCGTGGTATTAACGTGAATCACTATGAGAGTATTTCAGATGCGAGGTTCTCACCAATTAATACATCACTAGGTATCATTTAAAGTATACTCAACAAAGGGGTACCAGCAGATATTTTGTTGGGAGTGAGTGAATATGGTATTTAAAGGGGCAACTTCATACTTGCACGTATTTAATCATAATTTTTTAATATTTTTTATTATTTTTCTATATAATGTTAGCAGTTAGTAAAAAAATAT
>JAUTBQ010187748.1:0-10531 GCA_032361185.1 Lepetodrilus ovalis | reverse complement strand
TGTTACCTTAGAGTGACACCATTGATAAGGTTGGTGTCAATGTTACATTAGAATGACACCATTGATCAGGTTGGTGTCAATGTTACATTAGAGTGACACCATTGATAAGGTTGGTGTCAATGTTACATTAGAGTGACACCATTGATAAGGTTGGTGTCAATGTTAACTTAGAGTGACACTGTTGCTAAGGTTGGTGTCGATGCTACAGAGTGACACCATTGATAAGGTTGGTGTCAATGTTAACTTAGAGTGACACCATTGATGTTGGTGTCAATGTTACCTTAGAGTGACACCATTAATAAGGTTGGTGTCAATGTTAACTTAATGACACCATTAATAAGGTTGGTGTCAATGTTAACTTAATGACACAATTGCTAAGATTGGTGTCAATGTTAACTTAGAGTGACACTGTAGCATACAGGAGGGCCCTATAACAACATGTTCTGATATTCTTGCAAGACAGTGTAAATTTGACTAGATTGTTTCTCTATATTCCCAGTGAAGAACCACAGTCTATTGTTCAGTTCAATGACTATGGTATAATTGTTTTATTCTGAAATATATATTTTCTGTTCTTGTTATCTTTGAGGAACTATATGTATATTATATTAATGATACAGGGATAATTGCCATTTGTGGCTTCTCATTTAAAGCAATTCCTTATGGGAGCCATACATTTTGGTTAAAGTTTGGGTCAAAGCTTAAAAAGAATTTAGGATACACCAGTCAAAAATGTCATACACACTTCATACCCAAAATTGTGTGGAATATTACTGTCATTGTTAAGCTTATATTCTTTGACTAGTTAGCTTTTAATATATAATTATCGAGTGTACAATGAAACAAGACACCTAAAAATAAATGTCTAAAACTGTTATTTGCTAACCATACCGCCCTTGTGCATAATTCTGTATACATATGTACAGTTCTCATATACATACTAGTACCTGTATGCATACAATTCTCATGCATCATATTTGTATACATATTGTTACCAAATATTTAATTGAATTTCTAGTCATTACATACAGCAGTGTTATAGTGAACCAGACTAGTGGATTACCTCACTATGAGCAAAGGACAAACACAGACACTTGCTCTTATTTTTCGATTTTAGAAAAAATATTACATTAAGTCTGCTTGGAATAGTGTGATAAAAAGTTTGATATGAACTGTCAAAATGTCAACTACTTTGGCCAAATGAAAAGGCTACAGAATGTCTGTACATATCAATGTTAGTGAAACCTTTTAGACATAGTTAACTATCTGGCAGCCAACCCTACATGTAACAAGTCTTATAGGCAGACATATACTGTGTTCACTTGTTGTCACTCTTCATTGTACATGTGTGTTGATCATGTTATATTTCAGAGGATTTTTTCGTGTATATATGTTATGTGGAAATATGGCAATACATGTTTACAGACATCTAGTTGATATTTTAGGGTGATTGTCATATTTTAGAATGCAAATTATTGTGATGCTTCATCAGTGATGTTGTTGTTAATACTTGAAGTTTCGATAGATGTATATAATATATAACCAGTTGATAACGGATACCATTTTCTGAAGTTTTTAGCTTTAATTTAGCAGATCATGAAGATTATATACTAGTATATATATATTTAATTTAATAATCTATAGTAGATATTATTTGCCATTTTTCTATCTAAATTTTTAGAGATGGTTGGCAATAGTTGCATTAATGCAATCTGTAATAATAGTTTTCTATTTTATAGACACACTGTAGGTGTCTTTCTCATCATGCAGATATCTATCACTGAAAAAGTGAGAAGGAAGTAATACTGTCAAGTTTAGGGGATAAGCTCATTAGTTTATACATGGTGACACATTACTGAAAAATGTATTATACTCCATTCTTGGCAATCAACATAAACATGACTCTCTTGAGTAATTTGAACAATTATATTTATTGTTAAAATAATTTATTAGCATTTTACATGCTAATCCTTAAGAAGATTCTCTTATTCCAAGTGTCTTTTGTTGTTAGCTTGTTTGACTATTGCTGTAAAATTTCAATTGTCTTTTTATACTTTTGTTATACATGAATAATCATGATAATTTCTATCATTAGGAATATTAACCATTGTCATCAACGTCACCTATTTCACTTCTGTGATACAAGATCTAAATACAAGGATACTAGTACTCAAGTACTGTTGTAGTACTAGTACTAACTAGTATTACTTGTAGTACTGTGCAGTATCTATGGAAACAAGTGTTTGGTTGTGTTTGGGGTAGGGTAAATAATCAAGGTTTGTTTTCATAACCTATTAACCATGTTAACAGTTGTTGATCTCAATGTACATATTATACATCATGATTGTTAACAATTAGTGGATAGTAGGCCTACAAATACAAAGATGTATAACATGAGCCTGTATATCATTAATATTATACTTTTGTATAGACTATCACCAGAAACGGAATTCTGTGGATGATTTACAAACTAACTACCGGTAGTTTCAATAGTATGTAGGATTACATGTGCGAGATACTTCCTAGATGCTGTTTCATTATGAGTGCAATTAGAATATATGGTAGTGAATGTTGGTGGTATACAGATGTGATGTCTACACTGGTTCTTGTTAAGGAGAAGTCTATCTGTTGAGATGGAACATCTGGATATGGCAATGGTGAAACTATCCATCACAAGATATTAACTCTACAATGAAAGAATAGCATGTTCAGCTAATAACCAAATTACCTTTTACCATAACAAATCTTCCCATCTGTGTATTGTCATAATGGTTATGGTAAGTACTATATTCTCTAGTTATTTTTATGTTTACATACTTGAGGACAAATGACAACTGCCTTATTGACATGTCACAAAATTTGAAATATGTAACTTACATCGATCAATAAGAACTTTACCCAGACGATTATTAACAGTATTCATAATATGGCTAAATTGACAATATCAAAATTCACCGGATGCTGGCCTATTATACTGATAGAGATGTAATTGTGGTGAAGAGGTTAATTCTGTCGATTGCCATATCTCGGATGTCCCAGATTGTTTATGATTGTTCCGTTCCACTCTGTACACACACAGTCCATCATTCTTGCATCTGCTACATACCCGTATGTGGATAAAGTATTCTATATCCCTACCACTATACCTGGCCATGTTGAGATATTGGTGTGTGGTGTTGGGACAAGTCAACTTTGTGATGTTCTACTGTATATTGTATATATACTCAGAGCTTTATCAAATGTTCTTCTGAAAGTAGTGAACGAAATAATCAAAAAGGAAATAAAAAGATGGCATGAAAGATTTGTGTTGTGTGTAATAATAATAAAGATAGTGCTACTGTCATGACACGATGACATGATGATGACATGATGCACACTGTATAAACGTCACCCACATGGCATGATGCACAATAAACAAGATTTAAGGCTACTGTCTTCACTTGACATAATGCACCACATAGCAAACGTCAGCCATGTGGCATGATGCACAATATTCAAAGGATGGGTTGAAAGAATCAGCAGATATATATAAATTGATAACTACATGAGCTTTATTGCACTGACACCTTGTACATGTACAACCAGTATTCATGGGCAGAGATATAACATTTGTACTTTCTTCATTCTCAACAAAAAGGAATGCAGAAGAAATACAAGCCAGAACCGTTCTTTCACAATCATGTTCTCAAAGTCTAATGTTTGTTTGTTTCAAGGTGAACGCCAACTTTTTGAAGTAATTCTGATTTGACTGTCTTCTCTAATTTGGTTTGGCACTGAAATATCAAATGGAATATCAAGCAAGTGAATACAGATAGTGGAAATACAAGGCAATGACTCAATGCTGTGTACATATAAATGGGTTGAGCATTTTAATTTAATTGAACATTTTTGACATCAAAGGTCATGCACGTACACATGCACACACACGGACAGACAGACAGACACACACACACACAGACAGACAGACAGACAGACAGACAGACAGACACACAATGCAGACAAGGGGCAGAAAAATGTGTAGGCCAATTAACATGCAAATACGCATACACACAGAGACAAAGAAAGACAGACAGACAGACACTGCGGACAATGGCTAGTGTTCATGTAGTCACCTGAGCTATGATCTGCTTGATGGTGTCTCTCTGGTCCCTGTGTAGTTGTGTCTGTAGTATACACTGCAGTAACATCTCCCCTGATGACACCAGGAGGTCCTGACCCTCATTGCTCGCACTCAGCTGGAACAGACGTACAGAGTACAGTAACATTGACATTAGGTTCATACATTAGATCTGGCCCTGAGATTACAACATTTCATGCTCAAGCTAAAATTTGTGAACAAACCCATGGTACTAAAAAATGTTTCATTACCTTGGGGTCAGATGCTAGATGTTACTGGAGTTGAATCTGATGTGAAACCTACAGTCATCCTCACAGTTTTGTTGTAAGTTGTAGAGATGTTTCTCTATTATCCAGTATACAAAGTACTTTGATTAGTTTACTCTGGGACAAGGTAATTAACCCCACTTGTTTGGCGGTAATAAGGATCAAATGTATATTGTATATTCCCTGCTGAATGAATCCAGATCTCTCAAGAAGGAGGAAGGTTAACTTGAAGTAGACTCACCACCTGTAGGACTTGCAGGACGTGTGGGTGGAGATACGGCCAGTCACAGATCATGTGAAAGAGTGTCTCCATCCACAGCAGGCTCCATGGCTGTCTGATCAGGTGACTAGCTGCAGGACAGACAGAAAGACAGTCAGACAGACAGTCAGACAGACAGACAGTCAGACAGACAGTCAGACAGACAGTCAGACAGACAGTCAGTCAAACTGAGAGACACATGGCTCAGAAGATTGATATGTATAATGGATGGTCAGGAGTTATTTTGACACTGGCTGCTTGGAAGAACTGATGGACAGTGATCAAAATTGACACTAGCCTGTTAGCCCAGGCCATTTCTCCCAATGCTAATGGTATCCTAGGGACTTGTAGAAATTCATGTGTTTTGTTATTTGCATCACTATTCGGGCTAATAAGTTTTCAAGTAAGTTTCTATCACTGATGGAGTAATAAAGCACACGACAGGCTTGGTTATATAAAAACATTGGAAGCAGGACAAGACATGACAGGGTCAAAGGGTAACTCACCAAGTGCTGGGTGTACACGGTCACAGTACCGGTACAGTTTATGAATACATTCCAAGCCATGAGTAAACAGATCTTTGGAATCCTAAGAAAAAAGAACACGACCCATATACAAACAAGTTCACGTTATGTTAACTTTGTGACAACAGATCTACATTAATGGTTGTTATTCACGAAGGAATAAGGTACAAGGCAACTAGAGGATCTATACTCGTGTCACAGAGAGGTCACACTGACCTGTAGAACCAGCTGCTGCAGGTGGAAGTATATGGTCCGTACTTCCCTGGCTGTGAACAGAGGCGTGTCTTGGAGTGGACCGCCCCTGCTGAACACCACGGCACTGTCTGCGTGACCTCCGGACAAGGCGGCAGACAGGAGACACAGAGAGCCTGGTCGAGTGTTGTCACTGCCTAGAGTCACACCTCCTAGGATGTAGTGCTGGCTCATCTCAACACGGTACGGCACCTGTGCAGCAGAGAACCAGGGGCAGAGATTACGAAAATTTCTGAGTACGATTTCATGCTCGAGCTCAAATTCTATATGGGGATTTATGAACAAAACTTGGAGTTGAGCATGAAATTGTCCGAGATAGTTTCTTAATCTTTGGACAAGGGCTCCAGACTAACAGCCTGAGTTCCATGTCCACAGGGCCAGTCAGGGCTAGTTGCAAAGGCACCAAAAGTGCTATATGTTAAAATATACGTTGACCGCAGTGCAATTTAACTTGCCCCTGTACTTTGGGCATATGTTAGTCTAGAGCCCCGGAGAACACTCCATGCAATAATGACAATGTTTCGGGATCTTTACAAACAAATAGTCCTATTCTAATGTGACTATGGTGACTCTTCTAAACAGTAGACAAGGAAGCACACAAAGACAAAGTGTAAATGTTTTGTTTTAATTGGGGTTTAGAATTGCTTTGAAGATGATTTCACTTATATCACTGCTTGTCAGTTTACAGAATGATCAACTCTACACCACATGTAGGTCTAAGTGTTGCAGTAAGCCTGCGAGCACCGGCTGATATTGATGGACCAAGGACGACAGCTACACTGACACAGTACAGACAGTGCATCCTGTCATGAATGCATTTGAAAGGGAACTTCCGCAAACACTGATACTGAGTTCCTCCAAGTGTGGTGTCTTTCGTTCTATTGATGCGAGATTACAGCATGAAGAACTGGAATACAACCTGGCTTCCTGCGGCCGATGTCTGAGCCAGCCAGGCAAGGAGAGTACAGGCCAGGTCCACCTCCGTCGCGTCGCCGCTGGTCAAACAGGATTCCAGTCTCTGCATGAACGTCCGGTTCTGGGTCAGGATAGGACCAACTGAAACATGTATACTCTGACAGTAGTAGATCCTATAGGTATTGCCATCTAATCATCTGTCAGGGACAATCTATGCTTGTTCTCTGAACTGGTGATGCTGAAACACTGACAACTATGTTGCTGCAAATTTCAGATGAATGCAGTCAGTACTAATATAAGGTAGTTATTTAGTTTGAGATCTTTCTTGTACAGGAATAACGGTAGACAATCATGATTTCAGTGGAAAACAAGCCTGGGTTTGGTGACTTCAGCTCCAATACCATGTCCAGTGCAAACAAATTATCTCTTGGACGTCTGCTTCTCACTCACTAGAGAGACAATCAGCTACAGCGTTGTCTTTGGTGTATTTCTGAAGGTACTCCAGACAAACCTTGACAACACCTCTGTCCGTGCCAATCTCACCTCCAACATACTTTACCACTGAAACAGACAGTAATGAAGGAATAATCTGTATAATCTGTGTTATAGATAAATATGAGAAGGCTGACACAATCGGATATGCAAGAATGACGACAAAGGTGCTTGTAGGGGGTGTGGGGGTCATCTCACCATGGTAGACGTTCTTCAGTTTATAAGCAGTACAGGTGTCAATGTCTGGCCGATCCATCACTCTGTTAACGATGGTCAGGAGGTAATGGACGTGATGGTCTACAACAGACATGACCTGCAGAATTACCTAGCCTTCACAATTGGTCATTCAATTTATGGCTCAAGATTGTCATGTGTTTATGGGTAGATTAAATTTGCAGATATTCTGCAGAATTCGTAACATTGCAAAACAAAAATATTGTTGATTAGAAAACATTATAGAAGTCATTATTAACTTTTATCTCTTTAAAGACATTAAACAATTTCACTAAAATTAAGAGTTATATATCTGAGATCTTCAAGAAATGGATGTTTACCAAATAGGTTTTATAACTGGAAAACATACATTCATGATAATACATGTATTACTTTGACATGTAAGATTACCGGTACAATTGCATTAAATGCATAACACCAATGTTACCATCAAAATACTGGGGTTTTGGGAGTAGCTTTTTTTTACGTAAAAATACGCTCCTGATAGGAAAAGGGTTAATTCTGACAGAACGATAGCAGCGCTTTGAGAGTTATGACTCATAGCACTAATACCATTCTGTGGAACACGATACAGGCCCTGAAATTACAAAACTTTCTGAGTACGATTTCATGCTCAAGCTCAAATTTTATATGGGGATTTGTGAACAAAACCTTGATTAGTCGTCGCCTATGGGTGAGATATTCCCACTGCGACGTAAAGCAATAATTCAATCAATCAATCAAAAAGAACATGAGTTTGTCCTAAACATGATTTCGTAATCTCGCCGACAAGTGTACTTTACACCCAAGTTGTGCTGGAGTCTAATCGTGCGTACCGGTACATAATCGTGAGTATCGGTACACGTCAGTGGTGTTTACCGTGCGGAGGAGCGGCCTGTAGAAACAGATGATGGAGAAGCTGGGAGCAGGTGTCGAGGATCACATCCACTGTGGACTGACTGGACCCAGACTCATCAAGCTGGCAAACATACACCGCGATAAGGAACACTACACATGGAAATATGAGCCTTTTATGGATCAATCAATTTTGTAATTTATGACCGATATGAATTCATCATTAGTTTTGTAGTGCAGTTAAGGTAGAAGCAAGCATGTTTGTTTCATGTGTTAATATGACAAAATATATATGCATATACAAATTAATTTAACATTTTTTTAAATAAATGACATAAACAATAGATATAAATAAACAAACAAATAAATAAGCAAACAAACAGAAAACAGGCCTCACGCTGTTTATGATATGTTCTGTGACAAGTCGGGCAATGTTGGCAATCCTCTCATGAACAATCAGCATTCCCTGAAATCAGCCACGACAACGCAAACATTAAGATGCTGCCTCCACTATTCCATTATCAGGGTCATATAGAACTGTGAACATACCATTTTGCATTAATTTGCCACATCATAATAATACACATCGTGATTGAAGTCAATTTCTTATGATTTTCAATTTTCATTTTACTTCTTAAAAAAGAAATGTAAGAAATAATAAAATCATGAATATCCTCTGACAATGATTAGCGAGTGGTAGCAGACTTACCATCAGGTGTTTCAGGAAGGCGGTGCTGTGTCGGAGTTCCTCCACTAGCTGGCAGTCCGTGTTGGACTCCTCGTGTCCGAGATCACCGGACTCCCTCCCAGGATCTGTTGCGGAGAACTCAGCCAGGTGTAACAGAGGCAGCCAGTGCTGTAGCTGAATACAAAACAGTACGGTATGTACAGTTACAAATGTTGATTACTAGATAGAGCTAATGCTCAATATCACTATAAATGTTGTGAACTAATTATCTATTATACCAATGTAAAACTACAGAAAAGATATTATTTACCGTCATCAGTTAATTTATTTGTTTTCCAATGCATTGTACAAATATATAAGTTAATTTTGGTTACTATCTCAGATGGTAGCCTAAAATCAAAATCATCAAATGAATGAGCCAATTTTTTAATACATGAAGACTAAATATCTCTGCAAGTGAGAAAGAGCATTTTCTCAAACATTTTATGAATGCTTCAATAACTAAACAGTGATATAATATACCGTATTAGTTCCAAGTTTGTCAGCAATGTTGTCATCGTCGAACACCCAGCACATGATAACAGGATGATGAGTGTACCACATGTGAAGAGGGCAGCTCTCCAGTACGTCTAGCAGTGACACTACATCTGGATAACAGAGACACTACTTCTGGATAACAGAGACACTACTTCTGGATAACACAGACACTATAACACAGACACTACATCTGGATAACAGAGACACTACATCTGGATAACACAGACACTATAACACAGACACTACTGGATAACACAGACACTACATCTGGATAACACAGACACTATAACACAGACACTACATCTGGAAAACACAGACACTATAACACAGACACTACATCTGGATAACACAGATACTACATCTGGATAACAGAGATACTACATCTGGATAACAGAGACACATCTGGATAACAGATACTTCATGTGGATAACACAGACACTACATCTGGATAACACACTATTTCTAGATAACAGAGACACCATATATCTGGAAAACAGTAGAACTATCTGGATAACAGACACTTACTCTTCTAGATAACAGGGACACTATATCTGGATAACAGACACTTAATGTACTACTGGATAAAAGTAACACTAATTCCTGATAATTGCAACACTACTACTTGGATAACATAGACACTGTTACAATCAAAATAGAATTGATTTTATAAATTTTTATTCAAATACAGTGCCCCCTCGATATAACAGTCCAATACACAGCAGATTCGGATATAAGGCGGGGTCAGACGTGGATCCCATTTTTATTTTCGTTATTTCCATGTAATATCGTATAAGGCAGGACCTCAACTTCAGAGTTATATCGAGGGGACACTGTATATCAAAGCATGGAAAAAAATTAAATTACCTCTTTTATAAGAGGGGTTAGATGAGGCCATCTCACCCAAACACTACAACATTGAAACGATTACATATTAAAATATTAGTCTTGAGTGCATTTTCTTTCAAAATATTTCAAGTAAACAATGACTATTAAAATTAATACTAGACTACAAAATAGGATTACAAATACTCATTAATGATGGCTGGCATAGATTGGTGAATGGAATAATGATAAGCTGTGGTCACAATGATGATAATGAGAAGACTATTTTAGAATTTTCATTTCACTGTAGCAATAATACTAATGAAATCTTATTATTATTATTGTTATTGTGGCAGTATGAGCAGTTACTACAGTTAGCGTTGCAACATTTCTTTTCAACAATCTCGTTATCTATATTTGTTCTTGGTGTGACCGTGTCTTTTCATACTGTAGTAGAGTAGAACGCGCATGCATGTCATGTAAGTTGTGTTCCTGGCACTGTTTAACCCTGGTCTATACCTACAGCTACGAGTCTATAGAGGAATACCTACAGCTACGAGTCTATAGAGGTATACCTACAGCTACGAGTCT
>JAUTBQ010187737.1:0-10531 GCA_032361185.1 Lepetodrilus ovalis | reverse complement strand
TCTCTCTCTCTCTCTCTCTCTCTGTGTGTGTGTGTGTGTGTGTGTGTGTGTGTGTGTGTGTGTGTGTGTGTGTGTGTCTATATTGTATATATGTCTATATTGTATATAGGAGTTGTCTAGAAGGTGAAAAAGCATATTTAAAAGCAAATAACATTCTTAATAAAAATAATAATAAAATAGCTGCATACACCAAATATGCAAAATATAGAATCTCTTGTCAAAAACACCCAACTATACCACAATTCTCATTCAGTATCCTCAAAACATGATCAAAATTTATTGATGATATTTTGAAAGACGATAAATTTAGTTCGCTGGAAACTAACTAAAACAAATATGTTTGCTGGCCAGGATAATATTGAGAATAGGCGTACGGCTATTATATTAAAAATCCAGTTTTTGTCATATACTCAACGACCAATATCACCGCTGACCTTACAAATTAGGTATAACATCACCATTATAAAAGAATAGAAGATGAATTTGTTCCCTTCGTAATAGAGATCCCACCATCGTTAGTTGTATGAAAGAAAACTGGACATATATTTTAAGCATCTTAAGCTACTTTCTTCTATCAAATCAGATTTCAAAGTTCAAATAAATACTTTCCCATATAGATACATCATTATGGCAGCCAGAACATTCATGCCCCTATTCGTGATAGCATCCGCAGGGGATAATTTTGTTTGCGGAATAATTACGGAAGCCTACTGGTTTTCATGGAGATCTTTGACGTATTAGGAGCATACTAGAATGGGTTTCGTTTCCCTTGTATTATCACTTATCTTGGACTTGCGGTTACCTTGAGAGTTTTCTGAAAATACATTTACTCCTATCTGCAGACTGATACACCCACTTAAAGCTTACACAGAAATATCCTGCGATTCATAGAGCGTACATAGAGGAGACTACTTGTTGTAGACGATATTCCAAGTACATGTATTCGAAATTCCAAGGAATTGAGGTGTTGTATGAAAGTATAATCTAACTAATTATTTCCGAAAATTAACTAAACAAACTGATAACATCGTACTATCAAATTATCTTAACGTTGATGTAAATCGAGGGTAATGACCGTTTCATAACCAAACATTGTGTGCATGATATTTGAAATAATGAAATACTGTAAAATAGTTTTATTTAGCGGCTCGCAAATTTCACGATTTTGCAAAATTTACGAGAAAATGTATTCACAATTTATTAAATTCACGTTGCCCAAAATATTTCAAAATAGTTTTACATTAGAACGTTTATACAAAGAAACATAAATTTCCGAAAACGTGTTTTATCTAGATGTCCGGTACAAATTACATGCTGGCGTAAATTAAATCCATAACCATTTTTTTGGTGTATATTTCACATTGCACACAACAGTGTGTTTACATCCAAACAAATAGATAAATTTTCTTCAGGTTTATTCGAGTAACACTCGTGTACTATCTCAATAAATACAGCAATACATTACAGATGTCACGGAGCCACAGTTGGATTATATATCTGCGTGCTTCTCACGACTGTGTCATAACATTGATCATACTGCATTGAAGACAATAAGCTGAACAATTTTGCACTGAGATTGAAATTTTACCTGTGTTAATTGTTGTTTAATTCTGATAGCATCTATACATATTATAAATTATAATTGCCAAATAAATACGTGTCTGAAGAATTTCGCTACGGGCCTACTCTCGAAAAACGTTCATACGAACTTCTTAGCATAATAAATTTCTTAATACATGCTATAGGTATCCTTAAGATTGTCGTACGATCGTATGAACGTTTCTAGAATAGCCCTACAGGCACCGAATCAACACAATAATGATAGCACTACAATATTTTGAATTATTTCACACTGGTACACATTAACTTAAACTGTATTGCTAATATTGCTTTGTAAAAGGGAGACATGTTTAGTTGGGATGCCAATAGACCTATGCTGTTCTTTTCCAACACGAAATTAATAGTTATCTCCATCAAAAGACTAGTTGTTATCTCCTCAAATACGAGATTAATGGTTATCTCCGACTACTTGTTATCACAAAACTTGTTATTACACAAAACTAGTGATCTCCAATGAGATGATAATGGTTATCTCCAATAAAATACTAGCGGTTATCTCCAACACGAGACTAATGGATGGTTATCTCAAATTAAACTAATTGTTCTCCAAAATAACTCACCCCCCGTGCATCCTCTATCGCCAGGTATTTTCCGATATCCTGAACAACAGTGAAAGCTAATAAATCTGCAACAAAGAAAGTGCTAAGAGCTAATTACATCCTCTAAAAGGCAGATTCACTGCCTGCGAAGCATACACTATTGGTACGTAGCGTTTGAAAAAGCATTCATATGGGGCCTGTATTCTCAAAACTTCGTACGTCCTAAGAAGTTCGTAAGTACTAAGAATTTGCCAGACTGGTTTTCTGACATATTAACTGGAAGCGATGAGGTATACGACCTAATGAGCAGGGAAAGGGTTACTAGTAATTGGAAGTTTAATTAATAAACGGACGAATGCTATCCACTACTATTATAAGATACTACAATAAGAAAAACTCAAACGGTTTAAAGATGTTTTCCCCCTTGTAATTCTAGAGAATGTATATTGAAGACTGTAAACTATAACAGGAAGTGGTGGTTACCATGGAGATACATAATGGTAACACATTGAACCAAGAAACTCAAGATCTGTGTGAATGGTTTGAATTTATTAACACGTGCGTGTATTATCCTGCTAATCTCGACATTTTGTCAAGCACGTGTTTATGATATATGTACATCGTAGATGCATAGGTCCCTTGCAGACTGGACCAAAGTGTGAAACTAAAGATAGTAAAATACAGCTTCTCAGTATAGTATACTCAACAATATAAATTAAGGGCCTGCAAGTAATTTTTTCAGGAAGCTTTCTACAAAACTTTGGAAATCAGCTTGAGGAATCTGGTGCCATTATTCTTAGAATAATGTCTGCAAGTTCTTGAAAGGTACCTGGAAACTATAGCCGTTTGGAAATTCTTTGCTATTTGAATAATATTGAGTTAAGTTTGCATGTCCAAAACGCCTACTTGCCCATAATTAATTTAGTTGAGAATAAATTTAAAATGTGCTAGTATCCAGTCTATTACAATCATAATACAATAAATCACCGTAGCCAAAAAGCAATCTACAGTGTTTTCATTGAATTGCTAATCATGGACAATAAACAAAATGGACAATGTCAAAATGGTCTATCTGTATATTTGGCATATTCTTATTATTACACCATACAGTGTATATTACTGAAATCATTTAGTATATTAAAGGTATACAATATACTCACGTTGGCCTCTCACATATCATTCTCATCCAATGGACGCCGACACAGCTGGTGAAGAATCTATCACCAGTCCCAAATGCTTCTTGTACAACGCATATGTTCGGTCTGAAAACATAAATTATATAATGCAGTGCATGGGCGGATCCAGACTTTCAGTTTAGTGTATTTTAGAGGGGGTGGGTCATAATTTCAGTGTCTATCTTCCTTCAATTTTATGATATATAACTGTAGGTAACATCCTTCAGCAGACACGTCTAAAGCTTTGTCAATTCCCAACCATAATACAAAATATACATGTATGTCTATTAAACAAAATTCGCCAACTCTAGGTGTGTGTGGAGGGGGCTGGTGAGCCCCTAATTTGATCAGCCACTGCTGTGTTTAATATTTAGGGTTAGAAACGATATAAATACTGGTATTTATGTGGCTACAACTGTTGTGTGCGATACAAACATATACACGTAATGAAATACCAATCTGTATTGAAAATATTGACCTAAGTCTATTTTGGAAAGGATACCAATACGTGAAAATACGTGAACAGTTAGCAAATTATATATGTAGTAGATATGTTTCATATGAAAATGTAACGGTTAGATTATGTCAACATCAGAAATTCAAATCATTGTGATATACCTACCAGAATTTAATATCTGGTCAACTGACTATACAGCGGGCCAATCAGTGATCAGATATCAAAACAATGTACAACCTTAAAATGTTATTTCATACCAAATAAGATATGCCCATTGTACGAGCCCGTATTATTGGTATATGTGGCTTGCATAATAAATCTAAGTTTCCTCAGAACCCGACAACATTCGAGGCCTGCGACCGAGTACGAAACTTTCTGAGAACGATTTTATGCTCAAGCTCAAATTTTATATGGGGATTTATTATGCAGATTATTTAACATTAATTCCTTAACGAAGAAACTGGTGGTGAAACCTAATTCCAAATGTGACGTTTGTGAGTTTACAATTACCATCTTGGTAACATTCTCCTTTATTTATTGTTGTACTTTCGGTAAACATTTATTAAACATTTAGAATCGCATGTGTTTTACGTTAGGCGAATACACAGCTGTACTATATACCTATAGGTGGTCTGCTAATATTATATATATATATAGAATAAATGTGAATTTTCTGATTAAGATATTAGTTTGATAGTGTATGCGTGCAGTGCGTATAGGTTTTTAAACCACACCTAATACGTAACGTCATAAGTAAATCATTACATAGCATCGTGTTGTGAAGCTAGTTTTGATATATAAAACAAGTTTTACAATGTAGCTCTGAAAGGCGGAACTTTATATTTTTTTTCTTGGTGGATAATAAAATACATGTCATGAAATTCATCCACAAAAGAACAACACTGACATTATTAATTTACGGAAGTAAAAATATACACAAGGAAATATGACAAAGGAGTTTGCATTCTCAGCGGTGTCAGGGCGCCCCCTGTTGAGTGGAACGGGAAGATAACTAGGTGTCAGTAACACGTGCCTGCGAAATATTCTGATCAGAACCACGTGTTCGTAGAGGGTGTTATCACTTTTAGAAAATGTCATAGGGAAAGCTTTGAACCGGATGCTGCTTGCATGCACATGAACTTTAGAACACATTGTGCCCGTAAAATGTCCAATGTGTTACATAGTCATCCACAGCCATAATTATAGCGCTGAAAATACAGGTAGGCTAATTACTTTCGATGGACCGATGAGTGCTTTGAAAACATATTGCGTGCCAGAAAGATTGGATGTCTTCTTTTTTTTTAACGAATAAGTCTGGCATTTGGTTATTTTAATAG
This sequence comes from Lepetodrilus ovalis, assembly GCA_032361185.1. Lineage (NCBI taxonomy): Eukaryota > Metazoa > Mollusca > Gastropoda > Lepetellida > Lepetodrilidae > Lepetodrilus > Lepetodrilus ovalis. The sequence goes on along the minus strand of JAUTBQ010187737.1, from coordinate 5,403 downwards.
TGTTGACACATAGATGGCTACTTGCTTAACTACATATGTCTAATGTCATGACGATGCCAAGGAAGTCTGTAACACAACTATTAATTAGTATTAATGGTATTTTGTGAAATCCACGCTGAAAATAATATCAATACTCAGCTATTGCATACTCAGTATTTATATTCAAATAAACTTCATAAACACGGAGAAATAGCAGCTCTTGGCATTTGAATATCGGAATTCAGTTTGAATTTCCCGCGTTTAAAACTTTCCACTCACCCTTCAGCATACTTCTTCAAATGTGCCGGTAGGTGTCGCCGTGCAGTGACCAATGACAGCACGCCCAGCAGCACCAGAACGAGGCGCTGCATGGCCTTCTACACTAGAATAAACAATAATAAATGCATTAAATGAAGTGACTGTATCCAGTTAGTTCACATTCAAGAACTAAGAACAGCAATCCAGCAGAGAATATGCTATATATAATTATAAATACAAATTGTAGAATTACGTTTCCCTTTAAATTACAATCAGACAAAGCTAATGGTATACCGCGTTTATTTATCAAATTAATATGAGAGAACTTTGCAAGGGATTAATACATTTAATATCCACCCACAGAAAACCACACTACCAGGGGACATACAGACATGTAACAATCCGCAATGCACCCTCCCATGTATTAAAAAAAATCATATGGTTGCCAGAAGACTGAGTAAATTAGTCATAGTGAAAAGAGGGCCCATCTCTTGCTATCAGATACTTGTAGTTATTTCAGGCATTGTACTTTATTAACATGCATTCATCACGCCTCGACGCCACTTCAGTCCACTTGCATCAATACAGTTCTTTGGCGATCAAGCACTAGACAAACGTAACATCTTAAAGTGAATTTATAGATAGTCTTGACGGCCTACCATTTCAATTAATCATTGTGAACTATTATACGACCAATAATTCGAAATATATATCTTTTTAAGTAATGAGTAGCGCATATCATCAAGTACTTTATCCACAGAGAGAGAGAGGGGGGAGGGAGAGAGAGGGACAAACAGACAGAGAGAGAGAGAGAGAGAGAGAGAGAGAGAGAGAGAGAGAGGTGGAGGACGAAATAGAGAGAGAATAAGAAGAGGAGAGAAAAAGAAAGGTAGGAGGGGAGGGATAGAGAGAAACAGAACGTAGAGAGAGAGAGAGAGAATTAGAGGGCATAGGGGAGAGAATGGGAGAAACAGAGAATATGAAAAGGAGATAGAGGGAAAGATAGAGAGAGAACGAGAGAGGGGAAACGAGAGATAAATAGAGAGAGAGAATAAATAAATAGAACGATTGAGGGGTGGTAGGGGTAAAGCACAGCCAGATTACAAAGCTGTGTAGGACACGCTGACTCTGGCATATCGTCAAGTCGTACCAAGCCTACGGCATTTGGATCCAGAAGAGATCAGACATCAACATGATCTAAAAGTTTAAAGAGCTTCTCAGCAGACTTCGCATCGGCACAGGACGCCGCCACATGCACACACTTCTCAGTTGCACAATGCTCAGAACCCACCGCTTTAGATATCCCCAGGAGGTCTGGCTACTACGCATTGCATATAAACATAGGTGTGCGCCAGGGAGCACCCTTGTTTCCAGTCTCATTACATTCATCTAATTATTGCTGTACCATGGTTTATATGTTTAATGTTTTATCTCATACCTCACTTGGATAATGATAACATTGGTGGATGTTCCGTGTCCCTTCGAAAAATAACACTTTTGGAAATGACGACAGCATAAATTAAAGTAGTGTTTTATCGCTCGGCAAGTTATTACCATAATTTCCTAGATTTCGTTGTGATATACATGCTAGCATTGTATCGCATACAAATTCTGATTTTGTCAAGGAGGAAGATTTTCTGGTAATGGCTTAATTATATAACCTAGCAAATATGCATGGTGTCCATAACTATGTGCATTTAACGTTTAGCTGGAACTATTACGTTGAAAAGTGAGTCTGATACTGCATTTCCAAATATAAACCGATAGTGTAGTTCCCATTTAGATGATACGTATACACACGCCTGCCTGTAGTGAAGCCGTAGTACAAAATCCATTGGAAACGTAAACACGCGTTATATAATAATGACAAAAATGCATATAAATTTGTTATTCTTGTTCTGTATTAAATCATTTTCTTGGCTTCACATTGTTATCACGCAGGTAATAAACCTTGATCTAAGGGCTTGCCGGAAGTCGTCGCGCAAACACCATATCTTTTAATGATTACCTACCTATTGGTATGGATTCTCTCCCGACTTTGCTTTATGTCTCCGACAACACACATCCCATCCCACCCCACCCCGACACCCTACTCCAAGCTCCCCCACCCACTCCAACAGAGGACATATACCTGCAGCACTTGCACTTTCATGTGAGATTAATAACATGTTCTTCTAAAGGCATGGAGACATACTGACAAATTGGGGGTTTGGAAAGAAATTGGTTTGTGTGGGGGTGGGGGTGGTGGGTGGGGCGGGGGGTGAGATAGAGACACAGAGGTACAGTGTGTAAAGGACAAGTGTGATGTCAGTCTGACATATCAATGACTCCTGACTTTACATGTTTCGAAACATGCGACCAAGAACACTGACCTAGGACGTTGTTTACCAACAGGATGATAATTTCTACCATATCTTAATGCTAAATATACTCATGATCAAAAGAAAGTACACCGATCGAAATAGACCAACATCGTTAGGCCTAATCAAATTAAATATCAAATATTGCTTTTTAAAGTACAGTACTACTGAGAGCATTTTCGCTTTAAATGGGTCCATTGTGAAGTTAATGCGTGTTTCGTAAAACACGTGCAACATACGTTTCACAACCGCCAAGATAATGAAATCACAGACAGTTTAGCATCAAAGAATAACACGAAAAAAATGGCACTGTTTATTCAAGAAGATTGAGAACGCGCCGGTGGAATAGGGCAAGCTGGAACGTCGTAGTCAGTCATTGCTACGAGGAGGTTTGGTCGTACAAAAAGGACAATATGCCGACTCATGCCCAGATTAAGACAGACTGACGTCACGACGGACCGTCCTCGGAGTGGTCGTCCGAAGGTTACAACCCCAGGGAAGACCTTAGAACACTACACTTACGTAACAAGTTCCTGACTGTGATGTCTTCTGCGAGGTATGCCCTGGGTCGTCGTATTATATTTGTCATACCGTATAATGTAGACTTCGTTGTGCAGGAATCAAGGCCCGACGATCACTCGGAGCAACAACAATGAACGTTAAGACACCGTCGCTTGAGATTGCGTTGAGCGCGAACAGAGCGTCGCTGGCCGCTGCGACAGCTGCATAACGGGTACTTTTTACCGACGAAAGTCGCTTTACAGTTAGCAGGGGAGATGGCCGTGTTCGAGTATACAGACGGTTCGGCCAAGCTTGCATCAGCAAAATCGAACATTTCGGAGGAGGTGTGGGCTGGTATATGTGGAAATCAGAAGACCAGGTTTGTTCATGTACAGGGGAATTTAAATGCAGCCAGACACCGTCACAAAAACTTTAGACCAGGGGCCTATTGCACGACGCTCTTGTAGCGCTACAATAGTGATAACTGGACTCCGGCCACAATAGAAAGCGGTGACATTTCAATAATTGTAGCCCACACGAGCGTCGTGCAACAGGCCCCTGTTGTGCTACCATATCTCCAAAGAAATGCAAACGGCATTGTTATCAACACGATAACGCCCGGCCACACGTAACCCGGGACTTTCTCCAGCAGAACAACGTTGTCGTTTAATAATGGAACCGTCAACAATTCATCCTGGCATTAGAACGTGCATGGGAACGGATACCGGAATACGTTGTTAAGAGACTTACAATGTCCATGAAACGGACGGCATGTATTGAGGCCACGGGAGGCCACAACAGATGCACAATTATTGCAAATTGACATGGTTTGTGGCGATACATAAGACTAAAAGCTTGATACCTTGCAAATGTCGAAATTGTCAGCTGTTACTTTTGACTGTCATTACGTATGACAATAAAAAAAAATAGAAACGTTATTATGAATTAAGTTACTGTTATTATATAATTTATCTCACACGTACCACATACCATCTATGTTGTTACTATTACTAGCAATTATTTATCGGTGTACCTTTTGTTTTGATCGTCAGTATAGTTTCCTTCACTATCAGTAGTACCTGTCATTACAGTTTAAATGGTCTTCATATATTGCAAATTTAGTACTGTCGTTTAGACTGACGCAGCATATGTGCGTGTTCTTGAAATTTATTTATTTATATTAACATACTATTATATTTAATAATAACATAACTAGTAAGTTTAGAATCTGTATAGGTACCTCTCGCATCGAATCTATAGTACTCCCTCGATTATTATAGCATTCACATAGCATAATGAATATATAAGATAAAAAAATGTACAGTTATTTACAGCTGATATACAAGACTGTATAACTAATGTCTTCTGATCCAGCTAAATATATGTACCGGTTAATGTGTTGATTAATTCCGGGTGTGTATTTTAATATACATGTACTTTTATCTGTATGCGCAGTATACAGAAAGTTCAGTATGCAATTTCTAATTTACTGACTTTGCATTCTTCGTATCTTTCAACATGACGAATAGGAGGTCACTAAGTAATGTACAGTTCACATGGCTTGAAGTCGGCGAATAGTGGCAGGTATACGCTAATCTCCGTACAAACACAGACCCCCTCGATGATACGTGTACAGATCAACACTTGAATACAGGTGTCCCTCCCTGAGCCTTTCCCACAGAACTATTACCTACAATACAGTTAAACCGCCCGCGCTGAGAAATGTGCAATGTAGAGAAACATTTAGAATGTATCTGTAGAGTTGTGTAATAATGGAGGTCTGCTGACAGACATCTGTTTGTTGGTCGACCTCTTTTATTACACAACAATTGAATCTTTCTCTCGGTTACATGTAAACTTGTATGTTAAAGTTGTATGTGGAAGGATAATAACAATGTTTGTAAATTTAGTTGATGCACATTCTACTGCAAATAAATCTCTGCTCCAACTGTCGGTCTGTTAATTCTGTCTGTCTGTCTGTGTATCTTACTCTCTCTGTCTTTCTCTCTCTCCACTTCTTATTCTCCCTTGCACCGTATTTTCTCTCCATCTCTTCTTTATGTTTCTCTCTCACACCCTCCTCCCTGCTCTCTCTCTCCCTGCTCTCTCCCCCACCCCTCTCTCTCTCTATCTTTCTCCCTGCTCTCTCCCCCTCTCTCTCTCTCTCTCTCTCCCTGCTCTCTCTCCATCTCTTCTTTATGTTTCTCTCTCACACCCTCCTCCTTCCTCCCTGCTCTCTCTCTCTCTCTCTCTCTCTCTCTCTCTCTCTCTCTCTCTCTCTCTCTCTCTCTCTCTCTCTCTCTCT